>JAJHUR010091772.1:0-13420 GCA_027495735.1 Lutjanus campechanus | reverse complement strand
AACAAACCCAGAACAGACAGACCACAACAAAATGTAAAGACAAAGACAGACACGTACATGTAAACACGGACACATACTGTACATGCAGTCTCTGATAAAATGTGTTTCATGTGCATTTGTGCAACTGAGACGAGTCGATCGGTAACATCCAGGCCACATCAATCCACGTCACAAATTCACGACCTTATCTTGTCTTTTTGTTCGCTCGCTCTCACTCCCAACGAGTTAAATACAGCAGCCTGGTCAGAGGCTCTAAGCTTTAAACTATGATGCCGTAGGTTCCCCGCAAGCAACATTTCTGGAGGCCCTTTAGCAGCCAACAACATAAAAAGTTTTCCTTTCTTAATGTAACAAAAGTCAATGTAATAACTGGCTAATAATGTCATAAAACTTCCAAAAACATAATTACTTTTTGTGCATGAATGATCACTTTGTTGATTGATTTATTACTAGAGCTGCACAATTAATCGAATTTTTATCAAAATCGCAAAATGTGTGTAAAAACTTTTAACTTAATAAAAAAAGATCTTATTTTGGTACAGATTCCTGCAAAAATCACACCATAGTTCATTCATTCAAAAATAATTGGAATGGGTTATATTGTTTAAAACCCATGTATCTATTTTTGTACGTAAAGGGAGCAGACATGAGCTTTTAAGTGTTAGGCCAAATATGTACTTGCTGTTTTACCGTGCGTTCGTGCAGACAACCGGCTGCGTAATGAAGCAAACACTTATCTACACGTGTTACCGCAATAGACCACTAGAGGGCACAACTAGGACGATAAATACCAAAGAAAGAAGACAAGCGGGCGCCCTTATAGCTCAGTTGGTAGAGTGCGTGCCCCATGTACTGAGGCTGTCAGTCCTCTGCAGCAGCCGCCGGCCCGATTCCCGCCGTCAGCCCATTTGCTGCGTGTCATCCTCTCTCTCCGCCCCCCTTGCTGTCTATCCCTGTCCCATCACAATAAAGGCAAAAGCCCCCCCAAAAAAATCTTTAAAAAGAAGAAAAGGAGTTCCGTTTTTCCATCATCTTCCGCCTTGCACGGACATCTCGACCCTGTTCCCGACTTCCAGAACTGAACTTATATGTGGCCAGCTGTTGCAGCATGTGTGTCGCTGTGTATCGGCAATGATACGTCAAAAAGATGAAAGTAGTTGTGGACTTTTTCAACGAGCCTGTCCTCAAAACTTACCGCCATTGTTGTTGCTGGTGACGAATCTGCCCCCTATCGGTCGTGTGTGTATTGCATTTTGCGGACATGTACCATTAATCTCCGAGGACGTGCACAACCGACGCTCCAAATGGACACAGGATAGCAGACGTCAAGCGGACGTGAGTGCATAGTCAAAAACAAATATATCTCCGCGCTTACATTTAAGACGATGTTGCTAACATCACTGCGGAGCCCTGCATGTGCAAAACTGAAACTAGAGGGACACCTACAGCGTCATAGCTTGAAGCATAGGGGCCACTGACCAAGCTGCCATATCTGACGAGGTGGGAGTGAGAACGATTTGCTTTTGGAAGATGCAATTTGTTGAATTTTGCCCCTTTTTACCAATCAGCATCGCAAAGATATTCTCTGTACATTTACCAAAAATAAAACAAACAACGTCGTACAGTACAAACACCTCATCGGCCCAAAGATCCGGGACCTTTTAAACGTTTGACAGCAAAATACATCTAGCCTGTATGTACAAATGTACACTGATGCAGAGTAGAATATGTCAAGGACATTCCAGGTATATAACCGTTAGGCACTAAAGGGTGTTTCAGTGTAACTTGGACCACCTTTTTCCTCCAGACTGATCCAAAAATAGACCCTGGCCTAAATCCGATCGACCACGTGTTGGGACTTGTGGCGAGCGTGATCAAATTCACATTCCAAAAACACTGTGTGTGTTTGTTTGTTTTTCAAAGAATTGAGGTTACTGGATATTAGCACTGTACATGTAAATTCTCTCTTTTTTGTGTGTGTGAGAAAGCTCCTAAATTGATTCTGTCACCACAGAATACCTTGTGTAAATTCAATGAACTACACCAAAAACACCCATCATGGTTCCACAAAGTGTGCAGCTCTCCATATACAGTTAAAAGCAAGATATTCAAAACATGCATTTTCCACCAAAATGAACCAGCAAAATATGAAAATATATCATATTCATTCTAGGATCTCAATATGCTTCAATATCCGTATCTAAAATAAAGGTAATATCAAATAATCATACTTTTTTTTGTTGTTTGGTTTACTCAAACTGGAAAAGTTTTTGATTGAAGCTAAACTAAACGGTTCAAAATACATTTAATTTTTTTCTAATAGTGTCAACTTTACAACAGGTAAACAGCAGAATATGTTAAATGGCATTCAGTAAGCTAATATTGATTATGACAGGGTTAAAATTTCGAAGGAACATGCTGGTACTTTGATCCATTTCTGTTTCCTGCACTCAGACTGCGTTAAGTTATGAACCTTTCCTCCTGATCTCCAGTCAGAGAGAGGATGAGCAGACCTCAGTAGTCTGAACATGCACTGTCCCTGGATCAGTGTTATTACAAGTGTTTCTGGGACTCTGCGGGTGTGTTTTAATACTGCAGACAGGATGGCCGATCCCAGATCTATATGTCCATGTCCACAGGTCGAACCTCGCCGGTTTTGTTCTCCTTCACCCACAGCTCTCTGTCTTTGGCTGGATCCACGTTCTGCAGCAGCTGGTCGACTGGTTCCACCATCTGCAGACACACAGACAACAACATTGACCGTCCTGTAGAGGTTCCACAAGGCTCTGTTCTTGGCCCGATCCTCTTCACACTATATATTAATGACTTTTCTAATGGATGTCCTAATATGCCAGGTGTCTGCAACAGGTGCAGATCCAGAGAAATATTCATGGGGTAGCGAGAGGGTGGCATGGAGACTTGGCAATGACATAGGCAGATTTAACTGCAAACAATCACATGTATCAATATTTGCTTGCAAAAGCTTCCAAATTAAGATATTTTAACACAAAAACATTACGTTATTGTGGCACCTGAGTAAGGCATTGAATAGAAATATCTAAAGGTGACAATAAAAAGCTATAAATTGTTTTATTTTCAAATCTTCAAACATTTTTCCAAATATCAGAGCGTGATTTTGTGCTGCATTCACTTGCTCATCGGACTTCAGAGTTTCGGTCTTGTAAATTTCCGTCCAGCTTCAATTTTTCGTACATATATTTTGAACTAGAACTGTCTGAAACTGGGGGGTGGAAGCTGGGATGGCAGTGCATCTTTTAGAGGTGACAAACCATGCCACCCCTCTAGATCCGCCCCCAGTCTGCAACCTTTACGATCAAAAGAGCCAAAAGGAAAAAAGAAGAAGAAAAAAAATCTGTCTGGAGTCGAGAATTAAATTAATTAAATTCTCTCTTTTCCCTGAAGACTTTTCTTTTATTTTGTTTGGCATCCATAACTAGTTCTGGAGACTCAAGAAGACTCACCACCGCCAAAATTTAGAGGAAAAGGCACCAATCCATAAACGTAGGCTATGGCACATATTTTATTTGACAAAAATGAAAACATTTTCACAAATTTGGTCAAAAAGCCACATATGTTTATAGTTGGAGGATGTAAAAATCACTTTACACTGTAAAAAAAAATCTCTTGATCCTGACAAGAGTAAAATTCTTGGTGAAACACTGCGTTATAATAAAATGTCCCCAATTCAAAAGAGATCTAAACCTTGAAACGTACATTCTGCTTACAGGTCATCACATCAGGTTCTGTACTGTACGCATCATCTCTGAGGAATTTGTTCTGTCAGCCGGCACCCAGAGGAACCCCTTGTTGTGGTAGATTCCCACAGCGCTGACAGAAAACGTCTCGTCAGATTTACAAGGTTTACCTCCTAAATAAGCGGCGTGTGGGTGGGTGCCTCTGAGGCGCAGAGCGATGACAGCGAGTGAGCTGGATGAAAGGCCGTCAGTGGCGAACCGAGGGCTGCATCTGTCACAACATCTACACTCACCGACTCACCGACGGGCTCAGCTGAAGTGGCATGCAAATCATGTCACAGCCACTTGTTATTACTGGCACCTCTACAATGGTTTGTTTAATTGTTTGCTGATTAATGGATCAGTTATGAATAAAAACTGGGTGAACTATGATGTCAAAGTGGGGAGCAGACGCACACAAGCACCTACTGCCACGTGATTTAGCTGTTTGATACGACTTGAACCTTTTCTCCAGTACTTATCATTTATGTTTTGGTAAATTAGCAGTGATAAAAGTTGCCAAATTAGCTTTTAGCAGTTGCTTTTTGCAGTGCACCCATGCAGCTATCACAGGACGACTTTGACACTGAAGAAAACTTAAAAATGTGCTTATGAAGTTATAAGGAGCGTCTTTTTGTCTATGATTTTCAACCTGATTTATGTTAAATTATGATTCTAAAGAAATACAGTTCTGAGGCAAATAATTTTCTTTCCACTTCCTGTGAAAAACAAATCTATTAGCCTGATATCGGACTGAATCGTCCACTCGTTAGACCCCGTTTCTGTATTGAGAGACAGAGTCTGGCTGGATTTGAGCCAGGCTATAAATTTAACCGGGATGATTAAGAAACTCTGCCCATCACTTGATCGCTCGCTGTGAAAATGAAAAAGTTGAGAAAACTCAAAAGTTCAAGGTCATTTTTGAGTTTAACTCAAACTTTTGAGCTTTCAGAAAGTTTTACCAACTAATCGTCTTCTGTTGAGATAATTTACTTTTCTTCTTCTTCCTCCTGGTTTGATAACATGTGTGATGTGATAAAGAAGTTTTTAAGAACATCAGCATGAAACCCCCTCAAAAAAAAACCTTCAGTCTCAAATTCTCTCCTGGGCTTATTTTATGACAAATGTGCCAAATATGACTTAAATTAAACAAAGATAAAACTGACAACATTTTGACTCTGTGTCTGTGAAAACTCATTTTTCCTGACATGCTGCACATATCTGGGACAAACACTCACATGATCTGAGATTTGGTTTGACGATTACTATTTTTACATCAATGCTAAAAAAATAAAAAATAAAAACTTGACAGCTCGAATTTGCTTTTTTTTCTGCCCTGTAAAATATTCAGTGTTGCCTTTTTCTGTTATTTTATTCTCAGTGTTTTCTATAACAGCACTTCAACTGACTCTGAGAACAAAATGTACCACAAATAAAGACGTCTTCTTAACTGGACTTATAAATATCAACACTTTGTGTTTCTGGGATGTAAAGGCCACTTTGAATTTAGTTTGTGTAAATGTCAGCCTGAAAAAGTCGAGTTTAACCTCAGCTGCTTCTCTGTTTTTGATTAAAATCAACTTACAGTCTTGTTGCTGCTAAAAATCTAATTTTCAAAGATAAAAATCACACTGAAGAATATAATAATGTATCTTTAGTATATTAAAACGCAGGAGAAATGATCAGAAACTCACACTCTGGTTGAACATGTCCGTCTCGTGCCGCAGAGTCGTGTACTGGCGTAAATGTTGCTGAATCCACTCGATCCGATCAACCTCCAGTTTCTCCAGCTCCTACAGACGGAGGAAGACAGTTCAAGATGACACCTCTTAAGATGGAGAATTAAATTTGTAGTAGAGGCCAACCAATATATTGATTGACCGATATTATCAGCCCTGATATTGGCCTTTTATTGGATATTGAAACTTGCATTGCATGCACAAAAGTAAAACTTCATCTTTTCAACCTGTCATGTGGGCCAAAATGTTCATTTTGGGCTGAAATTATATTTAATTTAAAGCTTTTATCAGCTGATGCTGATGAAAAAACTGTTTCTATTTTGTATTTTGGAGGGTAAAGTGCATTAAATGAAAATCAGCTGTAGTGAAGCAGATTCTACAGCTGAGACCTCAAACAGAACTAACATGTGACCTTTTCTTTTGTTGTGGACCTCTGAAACATTATTTCAGATTCATTTTTGTGAGCAAATCTCATAAAATTAGGACGTGTCATTAAGTATAAAGCTGGAACAACTGTTAAGTGTCTCTCATGAGCTGTTAAAGAGGACACTAAGCAGAACATTAGGATTAATCTGCTCCTCAGAGAGATTATTATTATTATTATTATTATTATTATTAATTTGTTTTTACCATGCTGGTGGTCACCATCTCTTCAAACCACTTGGACTGAGTCTGGTTGTACAGATCCACACAGCGCATCAGGTCGTCTCCTGCAGAACAGACAAGACAAGAACATGACGGAGGTCTGAGCTCGGTTCTGCATTTACAAGGTTGTTTCTCGCACACGGAGCAAAACGCCTGAAGGACCAGCAGAGGGCGCTGAGACATCACTGACTCACAGACGATCACAGTTTAATGTGGACATGAAGCTGTTACTGTGGTTTTATTTTCCAGTCAAGTAAGACAATAATTTAACTGAGGATATTATTTCAAATGTGTTTTTCTTGTGTACAGGATGCCCAAATTAATTAAGTTATAAAAATTGTTGGAGAAGCTCCAGTGGTGACAGATCTAAAAGCAATATTAATGAAACAGAATCTAATAAATCCTGGACAAAGAACTAGATTAAATAGATTTTAAAAAAAACAAAGCAGCATGAAAAATAATGAAAAACCTCTGGTTGCACAAAATAAATATTTTTTAAAAGTAAATTAACTTTCAATAAGTTAAATAAAGTGAACCGAATATTTTAAAATCTTATTTTATTTTCATGATCTGACACTTCTAACCCCCCAGAGCAGTGCATTTTAAATTTTATCTTAAAAAATAAAAGTAGGATTTAATAAAATCAATGAAATAAGACAGATTAAAACATGTAGATCAGTTTCTTAAATTATACAAACCATCTTGGATGATCAGAGACCATTTTACTGCTGAATGAGTACTTTTACTTTTTGACACTTTCATTTAGCTGATATGTATTTTAACTTAAGTAAAGTCTTGACTGCAGGACTTCAGATTGTAATTGAGTATTTTCACAGTCTGGTATTAGTACTTTTACTCATGTAAATATAAATAGTATCTCTATTCTAACATCTCTGGTTATAACAAATGTGTCTATTAAACTGAAGCAAAACTAAAACAATAGTTTTTTTGACGTCTTCTCTCTGACAGCTGAAACTTTCTTTCGCCGTCTGTGCTGCACGTTTCTGTGACAAACATGAGACAAGAGCTCAGATCTGATTTCGACAGGAACTATTTTTAAATCAATGATCACAACCTGAACTGCTCATGTTTTACTTTGGGCTTTTCTTCTTTTTTTTTCACTGTAAATTATTCTGTATTTCAGTTTTCTCCATCAAGAGCAAACACTGCAAACAGCAACTTATATCCAGTTTGGATGATTCAAAAAATCTCCACTGTGCAGAAATGTTTGCATCACAAGCGTCATCTTACAGGCCGATCATATCGTCAGAAATGTTCATTTCAGGCCAATACAATACTTATTTTAAATGCCCTGTCACAGACATTTTACTGCTTAATGTGAACTTGTAGTGAAGTATTTTCACCAGAGCTTTTACTTATATAAAGGATCTAAATGTTTCTTCAATCATTGCTCTGCTCTAATATCTCAGGATATAACAAATGTGTCAGTCAGCTTCTTAAATCAAATAAAAGCAAAACTAGGACAATAATTTTTTTTCATTTTGACGTCCTGTCTCTGACAGCTAAAGCTCACTCTTGCCCTCCGTGCTGCACGTTTCTGTGACAAACATGAAACAGATCTCACATTTGTTCGACAGCTGCTATTTTTAAATCCATGATCACAACCTGAACTGCTCACGTTTGCTTTGAATTCATCTTTTGTTCTTCAGAAACGTGCACCGTGAATGATTCTGTATTTTAGTGTCCTCCATCAAGCTGGATCACGGTTTAATGTTTGACACACAAACCTCTTCTAAACTTTTTTTATGATCCAATCAGTTTCTGACTGCTGGTAAAACTCTGCAGAAATATTTCAGCTCTCCTCATCCTGAACCATAACTACGTATCAAACAGAAACATCACTGAAGCTCATTAAAATTCATTCAGCGAAGGTAAAAACACGTCCTCGTCTTTGGCAGCGAGCGCACTGAGCCGTAATGACATTTGGCCCAACCTTGAGATAGCGGAGTTGATCACCGACACAAGGCTGACATCATTTAAATGTGCCTTATGAGCGCTATTGATTAGTGCCGTGGACTGTGACTAATCTACTGAGTGGAAGAGAGACAGAACCAGATAAGTTCCTGCAGCGCTTTCTTGTCTATTAAAGCCCGAGCACGACAGAAAACAGAACACCACCAGACCAGATCTCCGTGAATTCTCCTGGACGGTCTTCAGACACTCGATCCCAGTGTCTTTATCATGCAGACTGTGTTCATGCGTGTTTATTGTAAAGTGAAAAACTAGCAGAGACTCCAGGAAGTTAAAGGTCCAAGAAATAGTCCACAACCTAACTGTAAAAGGACAAATGCTGAGGCTTTTGAATTTAGATAGTGAGTTTTGTGAGCTTTAGATGTGCTGCTACGTGGGTTTTGTTGGCTAGCTGTTTTTCACTTTTCCAGTCTTTATGCTATGCTAAGCTAAGCTAACTGTCTGCTAACTCTCAGCAAAAAACAAAGAAGCATATTTCCCCAAACAATTTCTGCGAAAACTTATGAAAAACCAAACTAAAAATGACAGGAGACACCAGACTGTAGGTCCTTAAAGGAGAAATCTGTAATATATTTACTGTAATAAGTCATAATTCCAGTGGGCCATAATAACTTTTTATTTGCCTGTTTCATGTCAATTAGAGTTCAAATAAATGCCGAATGTTTGCTGAATTAGTTAGTGTTTGTTTGTGAGTCGCATGAAATCATTAATAATCTTTTAGAAGCAGTAGATGTTTATAACGGTTAAATTGAGCGAAATGTTAGTGTTTGGTGGACAGTGAGACAGGCAGTCACTAAACTCAAACTCCGGTGTGTCTTTCAGAGCAGTGGGCTCTTGTTTTTAGGAAAACGGGCTGAACTTTTCATTTGACAGACGACTGACAGTTACAAACAGTGACTGGCTCTTATTTGAGCTCCGTGACCTCTGACCTGCTTGTGTGGATTTCCGCCGGGCCTTCTTTATGTCCTCCTCTACCTTGTTGCTGAGTTTGATCTCCAGCTGCTGGGTCTTCACCTCCAGATCCTTCTGTCTGTCAGCCAGGGCTTTACGGGCCTGCGTCACACACACACACGCACACACACACACACACCAAGCAGAATGTGTGAAGTTAGAGACAATGAGTCATTCAGCATAATCCTCAGATTTACTGTACGTACATCTATTACAAGAGTCATTACAGCCTTTTCATGCTGGCTCCTGACATCTGCGCTCTGATCCTGGTCTCATCCTTTAATCTTTTCTTAATCCATATGATTGAGTCTTTCCTCTTTTTCTCATGAAGCACCTTTTCAAGGTCGTCGTGTGATAGTGTTTGAAAGGTAAACACAGAAACGGCGAAGCGTAAGCCAAGAAAATATCTTTTTCAAGAGACGCCGCAACAAAAAGGAAACGTGTGGGATGGAGTCGGACTAAACCCGCCGATAGGGTCACTTGCAGCAAAGACGGAGCCAAACGTTTGTTTGTGGCTGGAAATCATTTTTATTAGCTGTGAAAGCTTCAGTGATAGACTGTAAACTGTGAATGAAAAATCGGCAGGTTGCAGACGCTGTGAAAACCACGTTTGACTGAACCTCTCAGACAACTGACTGGTTGCTAAATGCTCAGTATCTCAAGAGTATCGGGGCGTCTTTTTTAGCTTTCTCAAAACTTAAAACACATAAGGAATGTTAGCTGTACTTGTTAGCATGTCCAGGCTAACTAGCTAACACGATTGACCGTTTGCTAAACCTAGCTAACATCATTACAAGGCCACGAGTTAGTCGGTTAGAAATCTTTTCATATTTGAGATAACTTCAGTGATAGACATTACATTAAACAACATGCAACTGACTGACTGTTCACCAAACGTAGCTAACCTGGCCATTATTTAAATAGACATGGAATTAATGTTACCGTAGCTTAATTAGCTCGCCAGCTACAGTTGATAAAATCTACCAGCAACCCTTGTTGTTTCAGAGAACAAAATTGACGGTCGCTGGCTAGAAGGAAGAACCTCGTTTTGTTCTGCCATCATTATTTATAATTTCAGTGGTAAATCTTTTGGCTTTATCACTATCATTGTAAACTGGGTCACGCGAGAACAGAAATCTTGACATAAATCTCTACTTTTTATGCAAATTTCTGAATATGTGCATAAGAATTTCTCAAAATGTTAAAATATTTTGGCTTATGTGTCGACACAGACATGCAGAACGATATTCTTGTGTCCACTTTGTCGTCCTCTAGTCTTATTTCTGTTAGTGCAGACTCATCGTCCACATAATGTTGGTACCCACAGTAATTAGAGATGCACGACGTGGCTTTTTTTTTTCAGCTGACACGATAACCCATAATTACCTGCTTCACATGGCCCATACTGATAACCGATAATTATACATTTTTGTATTTTAAGAGGAAGAGGAAGTTCCTGCACAGCTGAAAAACATGCAGCATTTTCCTAAGAATACAGATAAAATACTTTGACTTAATCTGTCAAACTGAAAATTATTATATCTGATATTTATCCGCTTGCTGCACCAGAAAATGTCCAAAAATGAACATAAAGAAAATAAAACGAATGTGTGTTGGTGTTCACAGAGGAAACAAGTTCATTCATGAAATGATTTTAGCAGCAGCAGGTATTTTATCAAGATGTTTTATGTGTAGGAGTTCCTGAAACTGTTTTTATTATGTAATATTTCCGATGTAGACAAACACTCGCGTGGGTTATTTTCTTGTGCCTACTATTTGCAGATTCACTTTTGGAAATTTCTGCACTGTTTGGTGGAAAATTCAGGCCAACTGACTACAAATACTAGACGGGTCATCTTGAAAATGCACGGCGCTCTTATATCTGCAGACTCAGTACCTTCTCCACACCTGCGTAGCGACTCGCCAGCTGCTTCCTGAGGTCGGCGATGTGGTGGTCGTACTTTTTCAGGTCCTTCTTGAAGTTGTCGCCCCTGAACGTCAGCAAGGGTTTCTCTACCTCAGTGTGGAGCTGTGAAAAAAACAAGTCGCTCAGTTGTCAGTAATTTAACAATAAACCTTTCCAGGAAGCCATGTTGATATGAAATAAAACCTAAATAAAGACAGAATGCAATGATTTCCAAAAAACTTTTTGACCTATATTTCATTGAATACAGAACCAAGACAAGATATTTAATGTTCAGACTGAAAAACTATTATTTTTTTGTAAATATACACTCATTCTGAAGTTGATGCCTGCAACAGGAGGACAGGAGCCTGTTTACCCATGATGCCATCACAGCTGCTGTCTTTTGAAGTTATCGCTGGTAACAATCTGGATGGTCCTTTTTCCTCTTTGGCCCGGAGGACACGACGTCCATGATTTGTGAAAACAATCTGAAACGTGGACTCGTCAGACTGCAGCAGACTTTTCCACTTTGCATCAGTCCATCTCAGATGAGCTCATGGCCTCAGAGAAGTCTGCAGTGTTTCTGGATGTTGTTGATTTATGTCTTTCTCTTTGCACGGTCGAGTCTTAACTTGCATTTGTAGATGCAGAGACAAACTGTGTTTACTGACAACGGTTTTCCAAAGTGTTCCTGAGCCCATGTAGTGTCTTTACTGCAGAGGTCAAAGGTCACAGACACTCATTGTTCGTTTTCAGCCTTGTCCCTTACGTGCAGAGATTTCTCTGAATTCTTTTAATGTTATTATGGTTTGTAGATGGTAAAATCTATGTCCCAACATTTTTTGGAACATATTACAGGCATCAAATTCAGACTGAGTGTAGATTTATAAAATATCTTGTCTTCGTGCTGTATTCAATCGAGCACAAGTCGAAAACGATTTGCAAGTCAATGCAGCGTGCACAATAGCAGTCAATATCATTTGACCTGAATGGAGCGAAGCCTTAATTACCTCGAGTGAATTCTGATGTTTAGTTGGAGGTTTACCGAACATTTACTTTGTCTTTTTAACATGTGAGCCAAAGCTTCTCTCTAAAAGATCGATACGTTGCTTAATAAAGCCCGTTTCCTGTCCCGCAGAGTCACATCCATCACCGTAAAACGGAGACAATTACACTGTTAGTCTCTGTTTCTGTTCCTCCCACCAAACACTTGTCCAATAATAAGAAAAAGATTGTTTTTCATGACACTTCAATAAACTACAAAGTGCTCGTCAGCAGACTTGGCTCTCCACGCTGAATGTTAATCTACTGCAAATGCCAGAGCTGGAAGATAGAGATGAAATGTACACTCTCAGAAATAAGGGTTCCAAAAGGGCTCTACCTGTTTCATCCAGAACTATTTGCTTCTAAAAGACCCATTTTGTTAAAAAGAAGTTGTCCCTGGTTCTTTGCAAGACTTCCATGAAGAACCCTTTTCATCCAAAGAATCCTTTTTGGAAGAAAAATGGTTGAACTCTATCGTCAAGGGTTCTTTGTATTATAATATAAAACGGTTCTAGGTAGAACCCCCTGGGTGAGTTCTAGATGAAACCCTTGCAATAAAGGATGGTTCTGATAAGGGTTGCAAAGCAGTTCTTCCTGAACCCGTTTTTGGAAGAAAGGGTTTTCACTGGTTCTTTGGAATATAAAAAGGTTCTCAGTGTGTTCTAGATACTACAAGACGTTCTAGATACTATGGACTGTAAGAAGATTCTTGATAGAACTGAGTTTTTTTCTAGGTAAAACCCTTGGAACAAAAAAGATTCTCAGTAGAACCCCCTTTGTGGGTTCTAGATAAAATCCTTGGACTATAAGAAGATTCTTGGTAGAACCCTTTTTTGAAGAAAAGGTTTGTCACTAGTTCTATATATAAAAAGGTTCTCAGTAGCACCTCATGAGTGTGTTCTTTGGAATATAAAACGGTTCTTGGTAGAACCCCCGAGGTGAGTTCTAGATGAAAGCATTGAAATATAAAAATGTTCTCAGTAGAACCCCCCGACTGTCTTCTAGATAAAACCCTTGCAAAAAAGGAGGGTTCCAATAAGGGTTCCAAAAGGGTTCTTCCTGAAGGGCTGAGACACCCCCTTTTTTTTTGAAGAAAGAGTTTGTCGCTGGTTCTATTTATAAAAAGGTTCTTGGGAGCACCTCCTGAGCGCATTCTAGACAAAATCTTTGAAATATAAAAAAGGTTCTTGTTAGCACCCTAACAAGGTGGAAAGGTTCTGATAGAACCCCCGGAGATTTTCACAGATGAGTCTAGGTATATAACCCTTTATGTTGGGTTCTTGGTAGAACTCTCTGAAAGCTGTCCAAATGGAACCTTTCCAAAAGCCGTAGAACCTTTTATGGTTCTAGTCAGCACGTTTGTTTCTGAGAGTGCAGCTTATTATAAA
>JAJHUR010091769.1:0-16844 GCA_027495735.1 Lutjanus campechanus | reverse complement strand
GGACAAACCGTGTCCTACTTTCAGGTGAAATGTTATTTTTAAAGGATTTATATATGAAATATTAGTAATTTATCAAATGTTTTGGTTTGCTGCAATGTTTTTAATTCCTAAACTTGCTCTGTGCCAAAAAACAACCTTGTTGCAGATGAGAATTCAAAACTTAAAATAATTCTTAAAAAAAGAGTTAAAAGTTTTCCAAATCTGAAACTAACAATACCTACGAACATAGGTGTTAAGTTTTCTGATATGATCGTCTTTGTTTTAAAATATATTTTTTAAATGTTGTTTATAAATAGTTGTGGGGGAAAGAGTTATGGTTTAAAAAAATGTGTATTTTGATTAGCATTAAGAGAACTCGAGTTGACGTCTATATTAAATTTTATAAAATCAGCCCATTACAAGGTTTAGCAGTTTGATTTTTTCCAGCATAATTGAGTAAAAATCAAAAAATCAAAACCCCTTCAAAATACGTGCATGTCCTGACTCTGAAGACGGAGATATCTGATGATCGATTAGTTAACAGCAGCGTTCTACGTTTCAGCAGGAATTTTATCATCTTCAGGAAGTGAAAGCAGCCGTCATTCGGTGTTTAAAAGGCAGGAGGCAGCTCGGCTGCAGGTCACTTCACTGCTCGACTGAACAAAGAAACGCTGACAGGATGGCAAAGAGTGAGTATTACACTACAGAAACTCTAAATCTTACCAAACACATCTGTCTGATTTCTGGTCTAAATATTTCACCACACAATCTCACACACAATCACCGGACCAGTAACATTTTGTTTTTAGACGACACATCTTGAACGTCTTTATCCATTAACATGCAAGTTTTCGCTTGTTTCACTGGCATGTTGTTGTTTTTTTTACTTATTACAAGTAAAAAAACATCTTGTATTCATTTTCTGAACTTGTTGCTGTGACATTTTTTTTTCTAGTAGCGGTTCTGTGCTGTGTTTACATTTTTATTATGACATTATGAATTAATGAAATTCTTTTGCTCAATCCAGTTTGGATTTGTTTTTTTTTAAAGGCATATTTGTATTTATTCTAATTGATTAATGACTCCTTGACTTCTACAGAAAATATTTTATTGATCATCAGGGTTTGAAATAGAGCCCGATCAATACTGGGTTTTTGGGCCAATGCCAATATTAGCCCTGTGAAGTCTGATACGTGAAATAAGAATAAAGTGATTTTGGACATTTTGATTTAAAAAAAAAAAAAAATCAAGATGTTTTGATTGTATCATATTTTCCTTCAGCTGAACCGTTTATCCACATTTTAACTGAATAATGTCTAAACTTACAGACATGAGGTCAGATTGAAAATCTAAAAATTAAGAAATGTTGATTTTAAACTGGCAAAAGAATAACAAGAATAAAAAATGCAGTATTTTTTCCCACTGTTGTTACTGTCCTTTAACATCATGGATCAAATTATTCCACAAATATTATCGTGCAAGGATCAGATGTTTCAAATATTTCTAACAGTCTGTCAATAAAATAAACAGCCTGTCCATTAAATTCACCACCGCGAGCTAAAATAACTCGCCCATCTTATCAGAGATGATACTGATAGTCACAGTTTGTAGACACGCAGGAATGTAGGCGTGTCAGTGATCAGCATCATGAGAATAAATACCAGACTACAAACTGCCGCAGCAAAAAACTCAAAACAAACAGAGCAGAAATGATTAGTCAAACTAGAATTACCACCTCGCCAACATCTCAAGTTACAGATCACATCCATGTCTGTCCAGACTCATGTAACGTATCTCATGAAGACTTTGAAGGAATTTAATCAAAGGTATTAAGAATAATATTTGGTGAAATGTGTTCACATGCACGACCAATAAAGCCGAGTCTGATAGAACACACAACTGTAGCCACAACAGCTGACAAAGTTTCAAATATGAATGTTGCGACTAATTCTAAAAAAGCGGATGCTTAACACATCTTCAACCCAGCGATCCCACCAAATGTGAAATATGGTCACAATCTAACGAGAAAACACTGTGATGTCACAGGAACCTTTTGGATATAAAATATCCTCACTTTCTTTTCTCCGATTAGATGTTTGTGTAAAATTTTGTTTGAGTTATGGCCAAAAAAAAGTGGACGTCTGTGCCAGATCTGAAAAAATTCCCTCTTGGCTTTCCTTGGCCGGTCTTGTGAATGCAATATTTGCGAGACCGGCACAGATGTAAGATCACAGTGACCTCGAACTTTGACCAGGAAAATAAGGAAAATAACTTCTCAAATGAGAGAATGTGGTGCTCTTCTTTATCATATATCACTGTAAACTGGATATCTTTGGGTTTTGGACTTGATACTTAATAGGATAAACTTTGATCAATGTTATAGTTTAAAGATGATTAAATTACTAAAATCTCTCTGACTAGCGTCATCAAACTGTCCAGCCACCAAAATCCAGATGAGAGGATTTAATAAAACCTGGGGATCAGCTCATGTGGGTCCAGTCACACAGGTCTCCAACCAGAGAAAGTTTGGCCCCTAACTCCTGTTTTTGTGTTGCAGTGATTAAGAATGTGGACTTCCACTGCCAGTCCAACAACACCGCCCATCGCACCATTGAAATCACAACAGAGCAGCTGATTGTGAGGCGGGGACAGTCCTTCCTCCTGACTCTGGAAATGATGCCGCCTTTCAGCGCCCGTGATCCTCTCCTCCTCATCGTGGAAACCGGTAGATTAACATACGTTCACACTGTTATAGTGGTTTGAAACATCTGATTGTTTTGTTTGTTTGTTTTTTTCTGTGCTGCTATTCTGTTATAATGTCAAACTGAAAGTTAAATGGCCATTGTCTATGACTTACACAAATTAAAATTTAAAATTAATCTTCGGTGGTGCAGCCTAACCTCAGACTCGTACGGGGCTAATACACGGGATATAGAAACAGGTGTGGAAATTTGTCAGAAATCAGAAGAAATACAGGAGAGTTCTGATCCCGGGAGGAACAGGAAAAGGGCAATGAAATGTGGGAGTATGATAATGACGATGTGTAAGAATGTAAAGAACATTTATCCGCCTCCGCTCTAACACCACAAACCTCCCCCATCATCCATATCAGGTCCTGCTCCATCAGAAAAGCGTGGGACCCGGTCTGAGTTTGGTAACCCATCTCCCATGTACACCAGCGACGTCAAGGCGATATGGGAGTATAAAACTGCAAAGAGCGCCAACCAGCAGAGGGGCATCGTGACCCTGTCCGTGACCCCGCCAGCCGACGCTCCAGTTGGGAGGTACTCACTGTTTGCGGAGATGGCGAGGGAAAGGACCAGTCTGGGGACTCTGGTGGTGCTCTTCAACCCCTGGTGCTCAGGTAGGTGGAGCTACTGCAGCCCTGGTGACGAAAAATAAAAGGAGTGTCAGAGTCACTTCAGTTCATGGACCACATGCAACCAAATCTGATCGAAAGTGCATAATAATAACCTGCTGCAACTAATGTTTATTTTCATTATCAATTAATCTGTCGATCACTTTTTTTGTCCACAGTTTACAGAAACCAGAAAATATTCACATTTGAGAAGCTGAAATCAGAGAATTTTTATGTTTTGTCTTTAAAAAATAACTCAAACTGATTAATCGATAACAAAATCTTTTCAAATCTATTGTCCTAATCTTTGACCAGTTGTTCACATGTTGCATCTGTCGATCATTTACTCAATTAATTAATTAGTTGTTTGATCCAGAAGATGTCATAAAATGTTGATCAGTGTTTCTCAAATGTCTTGTTTTGTCAACAGCCCAAAGAAATTAGTTTGTCAAAAATGAGTAAAAAACAAAACAAAACAAAATATTCACACTTAACAAGATGATATCAGAGAATATTGACTTTTTTCTTTAATTTATAGCTGACAACTAATCCAATAATTGACTAATTCTTGAACAACACCTCCAAATTCTTCCGTGTAAAGAAGCAAAACGCTCTGAGAACATTCACAGGGTTTGTAAAGCGGATGATGAACTGCCTGAGATAAGTGCAGTTTCAGCAACACAAATCAGGGTTAACTGTGAATGTTATTAGAAAAAATGAAATTCATGACTTCTCTGCAGTTTTCACACTTTGCAAAATCATCCGGAAGGTCGGTTTCGGCTCACCGGCCGTATGTTTCACGCTGCTGATGTGGAGGTTTTCATGAGTCCGCCGACACCCTGAAATTATAATCCAGTCTAATCTAATCCTTGTGTGTTTGTTTGTAGATGACTGGGTGTATCTTCCTGATGAGAGGGAAAGACAGGAGTATGTGATGAACGAATACGGACGTATTTATCGTGGAGCGTCCCGTTACCACTATGCTATGTTCTGGGACTTTGGACAGGTGAGCATCACAGTGACAGACAAACATTAACTTTACATCACGACTGTCCTGTGTTTTGCTGCATTGCTCCATTGTTGGCTGACTTTATTCTGAGAAGTTATTGCCGTACCCACATGAAAAAAACTCTTCAATCTCTTCAAATGCAATTTCTTCCAAGCATGCACTTAAAAAAACACAAGGGCCACTTCAGAAGAGTCTATGATGAGCCCTGCAGACATACTGTACAGGCAGCTATCGGTTAGTTGGTATGTTGTTCTAATATGTTGTTTTATTGTGCGTCTTCCTACAAAGTTTGAGGAGGAAATGGTGGACATTTGCCTCAAGATGTTGGACGTCAACCCAAAGTACATGAGAGACCCAGCTGATGACGTCTCTGCTCGCTGCAACCCCATCTACGTTAGCCGTGTGATCAGCGCCATGGTAGGACCGCAGTTCTTTTATAAGAGATACAAACAACAATGTATGTAGACCAATGTAGAGGGAACGGGCCCACCTTTATTTTACATTAATAAGATGTAGATGTTTGTATTAAATTCCAGCCACCAATTACCCCATAATAAAGTCTAATGAGGGTCCAATGGAGGGAAAGAATACACTTCAGTGTATTACAATACAAACTATGTCTTTTTACGTCTTATTAGTGTTCTGTTAAACAAAGTGCGACCACGGGAACTGATTGCTGTGTTTCAAATGACGGACGGCTACATTTAGAGCTTATCTAATCTCCAGATTAACTCTGCCGGTGATCGAGGTGTGTTAACTGGACGCTGGGATGGCAAGTACAGTGATGGAGTGAGTCCCACCCACTGGATCGGCAGCTCCAGCATCCTCCAGCGGTGGTATAAAGGAAACTGCCACCCGGTCAAGTACGGGCAGTGCTGGGTGTTTGCTGGTGTGATGTGCACAGGTACTGTACTGTCTATTCAGTGTCAAATACTGGCAGGACTGATACTGTCCTGGACTCTGTGTCTGTATTTGTATCTGTGTCTCTTTAAATGTCTTTCCAGTGATGCGGTTCCTGGGTATCCCATGTCGCGTTGTCACAAACTTCGAGTCAGCTCATGACACAAACAGCAACCTAACTATCGATAAGTATTATGACGACAACGGAGCCAAAGATAACAAAGACAGTATCTGGTAAGAGAAGCGGTCAGACAGATAATATCCATTATTATGGACTTTTTATGTGGGTCAAACTTGTAGTGGAGCCACAGTGTAACTGGTTTTCATTCCAGTGTTGAGTTCTGACAACTTTTGTAGTTTTGTTTACTCCAAAACAAAGACTGGGAAATCGAGAAACTTATCTGTGTAATGCAGGAACTTCCACGTGTGGGTGGAGGGATGGATGAAACGGCCAGACCTCAAGAAAGGAAATACCTACGATGGTTGGCAAGTCTTGGATCCCACACCACAGGAAAGGAGCGAAGGTGAACACACTCTGAAACGCACTCTGACAGACTCACAAATGAATAATTGTGAGATCAACTTCACCCGATTGCACCTTCTTAATGAAAGTCTTTTGTAAAATTACGGAGTGTTTCATGAGATCATTTTTAAAAAATGCGTTAAACTTCTTCTTCTTGCCTCAGGGGTGTACTGTTGTGGTCCAGCCCCAGTCGCCGCTATCCTCCAGGGCGAGGCGAACCTGAAGTATGACGTGCCGTTTGTCTTTGCTGAGGTCAACGCTGATGTTGTCAAGTGGATGGTCAGTGCCGGTGCTTAATAACTACACAACGTCATACAGATAAGGACTCTGAAACTAGCTACAGTAATACCTCAGTTTTCCCTGTAGCATCAAGGATGATGCTGATGCTAGCCTAATATTTTCAAACACTCGTCCAACAGCCCACCAAGTCACTAAATTTGGTAGCCACAGTACATTTTTTGCAGCCCAAAGTTGAGGCTAGTCGAGGAAACTGGAAGCACACGCTGCACAATATTACATCCTTAGATGCGCCATATTCTTGCCACTTAAACTCCAACTTCTATTCACTGCTAAATGTTTGTTGCCATTTAATCTTTTTTAAATTGTACATCTTTTCTGTTTCTCGGTTCTTCTGCAAGGGCCATGCTAACTGATTGAGTAGGCTTAGCAAGCTAGCAGGGTTCAACAATATGGACGGCAGGCTTGCCCAGGGCAAATAAAATGCCACATCAGGCAAGTAAATCTAGCAACTCATTTGCCAAACTGGACAAGTAGTAAAAAGAAAATTCACTATTTTGATAATGGATTAATCAGTAACATTGCTCTTTTCTTTGCTTATTAACATATTAAACTGGGTACCTTTTGGTTTTAGACTGACCAAAGGAGACATCAGCATCACATTTTTCACTATTTTGGGATATGTTACATACGGCGAAGCCTCAGATTAAACATGAGTTAACCACTAAAAATTAAAACAATTTCTGCAAGGTCAAGTAAACACCAATTTTGGACATGTAGATTTCCAATCCACTTGCCCAACTATACAAAAAAAATAGTAACCTATTACACAATCAATAAGAACTGTACCTCTTCCAGAGTTTCATTGACTTTTCTACCAACACAGGTTTATTGACAGCTTTTTAAAGAGTCCAGTTTCAGGTTCAGGTCACACAGCCGTGCCAAATTTCATCAAATTTCATTCCTGTTCTCAGGTCAGTGCTAATGGTTCAAAGAGGAAAATGCACTCTGCCACCAGACAAGTAGGTCAGAACATCTCCACCAAGGCTGTTGGCAAAAACATGAGAAATGATGTCACAAACACCTACAAACACAGAGAAGGTAAAGACTGCATCCTTAAAGGAACACTTCACTCAACATCTACCTTTTGAATATCAAATAGTCTAGTTTGTTGTTAGATCAGGACAATACTAAAAGTCATCTTCAATTCACAGCTGCTAGGCCATGAACTTGGAGTAAGAGATTCTGGAGAAATTTAGTTTCCAGTGGTTGTTGAGTGTCATTCCCTGGTCGGTTCAAGCTACCAGCTCAAAGCATCAGAATTTGACAACCTGGGAATGAAACTCAACAATCAACTTTCTTTCTCCCTAATGTCCCTCCACCTTTAATGCTCTTGATTTCCAAATTCATTGAATCTTTTTGGGCCTTTTATCTTGGTCCTAGATGTTTTCTTAATAAATATCGCATAGTACAAACTGAGTCTCATTCCAAGGTGGTCTAATACAGCTGCTTTAACACAACCCAAAGAGTCGGTGTTTTACGACCTAGGAACAAAACGAAACAATCAACCCAAGCCAAAGTGTTGGTATTTGACGACTTAATTAAACTCAACAATCACAATCTTTCTCCAGACTCTTACTCCACCTTTAATCTTGATTTTCAAAGGCACAAGCACAAATTCATTAGATTTTATTTGGTCCTTTCATCCATTTTTGAATGTTTTCTAGATACATATCTCAGTAAACAGAGCAGACAGAGCAGATCAGACTTTTTGAAGCTCCATAAAATCAAATGGTATCTAAGACTGACCCCGGTATACCCACGTCTGCAGGCAGTTGAACAGAATACCTTGGGAAGCACGGTCATATGCCAAATCCAAGACATTCTTTGATTAAGCCAATTGTCCTGATGGAACCATTTAACAGATTTTGTTAAAAAGAAGAAAAGCATCATTCTAGAAACACCATAGCAGCTACCCAAAACTCTAGCACAATTTAATTCAGCCAGACAGTCAGGTTGAATCAAATTGCATATTTGTACTTTATATCGTGTTTCAAAATGTTTTTTGGTGGGTTTTTTTGATCCTATGATGGTGGTTTCTCAACAGGCAGTGCAAAGGAGAGGGAAGTCTTCAGGCGTGCACTCAACAGAGTGAACTCAAGAGACGCTCCACAGGATGAAAGCAGAGAGGAGACAATGAAGGTGGAAATGAAATTTGAAGAGGTAAAAACCAAGATGGTGAGGGGCGATGTGCAACTCCATAATGCAAGGTGGGAACATGCATGAAGTCTGCATGAGCTAAACGTCTGTGGCTTGAAGATATTACTTCAGATATTTGTGGGCTAATCTGTGACCAACTAGAGAAGCTCTGACACCATTTATTCCCTCCTGATACCAATACAAATGTCTGAACTTTGCATACCAGTCGATATACAGAATACCAATCCCGGTTTTGATTTTAGAGGCAGTGGAGAAGGACTGTTTTCTTTCTTCAGAAAAACACATCACTGACCTTTGTTTTTTGTACACCAGGAAGGCACCATACTGAACGGTCAGGATATTAAACTGAAGCTGAAGCTGAGCAACAAAGACCGTTCCAGCAAGACCATGTACGTCCGGGTCAACGCCCAGGCCATGTGGTACATCGGCAAAGTGTCAGGCAACATCCAGAGCACAGTCCAAGAGAAGATGCTCCTCCCCGGACAAGGTCTGCACTTAATCTTTTATACTTTGGCTCAATACTGTGTTCCAACTATTTTTTTATTCTTTCACCATCAAAGTGAAGAAAATGGTTATACCAAGCTGGGTATTATTTAGATATAGACTAACAGAGCAACTCCACCTCAAGCATCAAATCAGAATCTAAAATAGAATCCAAGTTACTCCTGCCTCTTTGCCAAACCGAATGCATTACGATTCCTGTTCCCGCCTCCTTGTGTCCCACAGATGTGATCCTGCCCGTTCAGATCCCGTTCACAGCCTACAATAAGCACATGGTGGGCTGTGACAGTATGAAGGTTTCAGCCGTGGCCATTGACAAACAGCAGGACGACGACATCTATGAGACTGAGACCGACATCAGCCTGGAGGACCCGCCGATCTCTATAAAGGTCAGTAAAGTCCTCACTGAGACCCCCGAGATACTCAAGTTGACTCATGTCTGTCCTGCTTTATATGCATTGCGCACGGCCTTCCCAACATCAAGGCTGATTCAAACAAGATATAACAAGACAAAAACAACATTAAAGGTGTAACAAAATGAAAAAGACGTAACAAAAAAAGATGTAACAAGTACAAAACAACGTCAAAGACGTAATGAGACAAAAATAATATTGCTAACATGCTGTTATTTAGCAGGTAGCCTGTAATGTTTACCATGTTCATGTTTACATCAGTGTAGTGTGTCAACATGCACTCTTTTGTCATGTGTTGCATTTGTGTGTTTTAGGTTTTAGGCGAGGCCCGTCTGTTCCAACCTATGACCATGCAGGTGACGTTCACAAACCCGCTCAAAGAGACGCTGAGAAACTGCTCTCTGACGGTCGTCGGATCTGGACTTTTCAATTCAGACCACGTAGAAAGGTCAGTATGAGCTACATAGACGGGTCTCTAAAACTTTAAAACTGTTCATTATCACAACGGCAGTGGATGGAAACGAGCATCTTCTTTTGCAGATTTACGCAAAATTCTGTTAAAATCTGCGATGCATTTGGACAGAAACATGGCTATTTAGAAAACAGTGCCGTCAATTCACTATTTTACTGTTTAATTTTGATCTTCTGTGCGAACGATAAACAGAGTCGACGTAACGGGCAAGATGCAACTGCACTTATCAAAATGTGTAATAATTTAACGGTGTACCACATGTATGTGTGTCATCAGCGAACACAGGGAGCTGCCGCCAAACTCTGTACTGAATCTGCAGATCAAGACAACCCCGTACAGGGCCGGACTGAGGACCGTGTCGGTCGACTTCGACTGCAGCGCCTTCAGGGACGTACAGGGCAGCTGCACTGTGGACGTCAAACCCTGAACCTCTCCCTGTACACAACCAAACATCCTGTACGCCTTGTTGTGTTTAAAGTCTGATTAAGGCTAAAATAAGCAGAATATTCATTATATATACACTTTATCATTGTTATCATTCATGCTGTGGTTTAAGGCTTCTTACATTTATGCAAGTGTGTCGAATCTATTTCGTTCCAGCTGATTTACCGTGTTGATCATAAACAATGAAAAATGACAAATATTTTATTGTTCCAGCTTCTAAAATCTGAGAAATTGCAGCTTTTCTCTGTTTGCATATCATTTGGACAGTTAGCTGGACGTCACTGTGGGCTTCTGGGAAAAGTTTTCATGTTTTGTTTTGTTTGTTTGACATTATATAAACAGCAGGAGTTACACACAAACTGGGACAGGTTACACTTTTACCATTTTTTATCTTTATCAAACATTTTTTTCCTTCATGTTTGAGTTTGTCGACACTTAATTTCTAATATAATCATTTTGATGCCTTTGCTGAATTATCGTTGAAAACTGCTTTCACAGCAGAGTTCATATTTGTAACGTTTAGCAGCTGTAGGTCAATTTAACTTGTATTAACTTTACTTATAAAAATCAAAATGAGGCCATGAAATAAGCAATGTCTGATGTGAAATCAACAGTGCAAATGATTTACCAATAAAAAATTTAAATATACCAATAAAATCATTTCTGTGATTGTAGAAATACTGAATCTGTGTTGTTTGGTGGTGGATTTGTTTAATAAAAGTGTGTTTTCAACCAAGTACGTCCTCTTCATGTCTTTTATGGTTAACATCTAGGGATGCAAATTATCGAGTAATTCATTAATCGATAGTTGTTTCATCTTATCGATCGATGATCGATTAACTGATAAGCGGCAATTTTTCTGAGAAGCTGAATTTCCCTCTGAATCAATAGGTTCCTTTCTACGAAAATGCTATCTTTCTTATGAAAGAGAAAATGCAAATCATATTCCTTAATAAAAGATTTATTCTTAACAGCAGGGAACAACACATTCACAAATGGAACAATGCAATAACAAGGCTACTTTAAAGGGATACGCCAACATTTTTTTGTTTTCGTGTCTTGCCTCACTCCCGAGTACATGACAAGAAGAGAGACACCATTCTTTCAACTGTGCATGCAGTAGCGAGGGAGAGACGGACGGAGCTCGCCTGCCGCTAATTAGCTTAGCTCAAACACTGGGAGTCAATAGGATGTGTTAGCCTGCCTCTGCCTACGGTCATCTGATAAACTCTTCAGCAACTCTAAACGGTCCTGTGTGCTTGTTGTGACTCGTTTTTTACCGCGTTATGTTACGTTATCTATTTTTAGACTAAGATCAGCACTTTTATGTCATTTTCGAAAGAAATACACAGGAAACTAAACCGCTGCCCCAGGCTGCTCGACTGTCTCAGCTTCTCTTCGTGCACGCTCAGCTTCCACAACATGTAGTTCCTCCTCCGTATATTCTGGTTCAAATAGGTACGGCTGTGAATCTTCATCAGTCCCGAAGAAATCATCCTCGTCCTCTCTTTCAAAGTCGGCCATAATCCGCAGTAGCAATCTTCTGCTACTCGTAAACAAAGGCTACAAGCACGTCCGCGGTGGTTTGCGCATGCGCGCGAACAGCGGTTTAGTTTCCTGTGTATTTCTTTCGAAAATGACATAAAAGTGCTGATCTTAGTTTAAAAATAGATAACGTAACATAACGTCGTAAAAAACGAGTCACAACAAGCACACAGGACCGTTTAGAGTTGCTGAAGAGTTTATCAGATGACTGTAGGCAGAGGCAGGCTAACACTTCCTATTGACTCCCAGTGTTTGAGCTAAGCTAATTAGCGGCGGGCGAGCTCCGTCCGTCTCTCCCTCGCTACTGCACGCACAGTTGAAAGAATGGTGTCTATCTTCTTGTCATGTACTCGGGAGTGAGGCAAGACACGAAAACAAAAAAATGTTGGCGTATCCCTTTAAGGCTACTTGAAACATGAAAATAAATAAGTGCACTGTCTGTTAGAAGCAAAACAAACTTCTCAAATAGTACATTCATAAATAGAACAAAAATGAAGGTGACTTTAACTTGAAAATAAATTAGTGCACTGTTGATTAATTGCAATTAATTTATTTTAATCGAGTAATTTCTTATCGACAATTAATCGATAATCGATTAATTGTTTGCATCCCTATTAACATCACATTGCCTTCATATTATTAGTAAGAATAAACAGACAGAAAATAGACAGAAATCTGAGCTGCCTGTAGTCCCTCCTTATAGGACACTGACTGGCTGCATCACTTTTGGTGCAGCATATAACTTGAAGCCTGACTAGATGGATTCTCACGAATCCAGCTGCCTCACAAGGTAACGAAAAAGTTCACAAAACACAGCTGGGAGTTGAAATGCATGGAAACGGTGCAGGCAGCTGGATAGATTAGATAGGTCGAGGTTTATAGGTCGAGTGAAGGACCTCAGGGGTTCAGGTCTGCCTGAAATTTGTCTTGCGGCAAAATCAGACAGTGTCGAGTGATTTTTTTCTGTACCAGCTGTGCATGTTGTTAATAAAAGAAAATTTAAAAACTATTTTGTGTGTCTCTGACTTTTTTCCTTTTGGCTGTGGTATTGAAAGAAATAGTCTTAGTCTCATTTTTATGGCTTCTGTTGTGTGTTTCTTTAATCCTCTGTGCCAAGAAAAAACGTTCATAAATACAGATTATAATCACTGTTGGCGCTGCGTGTGTGTGTTTGGTTATTCTTCTTATCTTGGCAAACACTCACACGCAAACAACGGTAATGAAATGTAAAAGTATGGAGGGTCAGTTAAGGACATCAGTCCTTTATTTTAATTCTCTGTAGTTACACATGAGCTCGTACAAGTACAGTTACACACCTGAAGAAACACTTTCTTGTTATTTTTACACTTCAGGTTTGAGTGATTTAACTTGGGTGTTAATCGAGGCTATTAAAGGAGTTGGTTTAATGTCTGTTTTGTTTTGTTTTTTTACTTCTATAAGGTTTAAGCTCTCTCAAGGAGTAACAGATTACATGTAAAAGGTAACTGTATTCCATTACAGTTACACATTAAAAAACAATCAGATAACAGATTTATTTAGTAAAAAATGGGGATTATTAGCAGGATAACAAATCCATAAAATGCTTCAATGGGTGGAAATTTCACAATGTTTTGTCTTTACATCAATCAATCAAACAATCAATCAATAAATAAAATGCAATCAACAAAGGAAGGAGCAGCTGGTTGATTTCAGCTTCTTAAATGTTGAATATTTTGTGGTTTCTTTACTCCTCTCTGACAGTAAACTGAGTTAAGGATAAAAATAAGACATTTGATGAAGTCATCTTGAACTTTAATCAACAGAAAATAATCAGCTGATTAACCGATGATGAAAGTAATCATTAGTTGAACTAATCAAGTTACACTACTTTAATACTGTGATACTTGGATAATGTTACTGACTACATTTTAACAATCCCTTTTTAAAGTAACCCAGGCCATCATTCTACATAGTTACAGTCAAAAACCTTTAAAATTCAGGATAAGGTTCAGCTCTGCAGGTGAGACACAGAAAGGAAAAGGACACAGTCACTGGATCATCTGATGTTTGCTGATAAGATGAACTGATATTGGTGATTGATCAGATTACAGATAAAGGAGCCTGCATTGACACACCACCCACATGACTGTTGGACTTGCTGAACTTCTCCGAGGTCGTGTTGTGAGTTTGTCAAACTTAACTGACAACAGACGGAGTTTAAGGTTGAAAAAGTTACGTCTCATATGAAGAAAGAAGAAGGAGGAAGTTTAAAACTCACTTTTATTAACGAGCAGCTGTAGAAAAAAAAAAATACCCCCTCTGAATTTGCTTCATGATGTCCCTGCAGCAACACAACCAACAGAAACTGGTGCACACAGTGACCTTAAAGGTCCAGCATGTCAGATTTAAAAGGAGATTACTGGTAAAACAACTGGTCAAATTTGCACAAAAGTTGCAGTTTGGAAAAAAATTGCTGCTGATTGTTGAGCAGAACTCACAGGGATCGGTTGAACTTGCATTAATTGTTGCGATCACAACTTCTGGAGGGACTGTATAATATGCTTTTATTAGTTTAAAATCACCTGAAAATAAGAATAGTTGTGTTTTTGTTCCTTTAGAATGAGTCCTGGATATCTACACTAAATCCTCCACACTGCTCCTTTAAATTAAGATTTAAATGAAGCGCACTGGGATGTGTGGGATGAGGGTGAGGGTTTTACATACTGTAGCTATAAAGTTGTTTGATACCTCTGTTTCTATAAGTTTATGAAGAACTCCATAAATTGATAAATAATTTAAAAAAGAAGTAGCTGTTATGTTTCACATGAAGAGGCCTTAACTTAAAGGGAGATATTGACATGTGATTGGCTGATTAATGAGGGTTCAATCGAGGTTTGAGTAAGACGAGATGCAGATCTGTTATGTGACCTGATAGTAACACGTGTTACAGGTACAGAAACATGCTCCACTGAGCAGGACTGTCAGATATAACTGACAGGAACATATTTAGGTCTGATGTGAGGCCAACTTTCATTTTTAAACCTGCACACTTTGGTAAAAAAGAAAAAGAAAAAAAAAGTTATATTATTTAGAGATCATTTTGACTTGCAATGTGGAATATGCTTGGTGGAAATGATCAGTTTTGCTCTGCAATTTTCATGTTTACTAGAAAAAAAAAAAAAACTTTTTCAAAAAACTGATTTGGTTCTGGTTCTGCGATTTAGATATTGCACTTGGCCATATTGCGATTTTATTGCGATTGTGATCATAGATCCGTGAGAATAACAACACTGGAACAAGCCAAAATTACAATATTAGATATTTTGGTAATATTCTGTTTGGATGGATGTGCATAACACTGTCATAACACTGTCATAAACATGAAGGAATTTTAATGGACCTTTATGACTGTTGTCATCAAATATCATTGATCAGCAGGCCTAAGTACCAAACTTTATGTTTTAACATTTATTCCTGTATTTCTGGAGGCTGTTAGAGCAGCACATTATTGAACATGGAGCTGGAATGAGACTGAGTTTGTGTGTCCACATACTTTTGGTCATATGTTGTGTCTAAACACACATTAATCCCAATCTTTTTGCATGTCTCAGCTGTAAACCACCTCATTCTTTATTATTTATGGACCAACAGTCTGCTGGTGTTACTGAGGCGAACAGACAGAAATACTTTCAGTGTAACGTCGCCACCTGCTGGTCAAAGTTACAACTGCCACGATAACAACACTGCTGATATGAAACCACAGCCCATTTCTTTTAACCACATAGTAAACAATGAGATAAAAAAAAGGGTTCAGTTTAATAAAAAAAAATCTTTAGTTCCACATTTCATTACATCTAATCAGTTTTTAAAAAAATACATTTTGCAGCACCCAGTCTTTCTGCATATAAATTAATTTGTTTATTTTTAAATTATTACATTTCTGGCTGCTTTTCAAAGGTGTTTTCACACCTGCAGTTTAGACACATTTATATACATCGTTTTCACTGGACAGGAAATGCGTGAAAAATTGTAATCTGTAAATTAATTAGTAACTAAAGCTGTCAGACAAATGTAGTGGTGTATAAAACATTAAGAGCCATAAAATGTAAATATTTAAGTAAAATAAACCAAGTTAGCAGTGAGGGGAAAGTCCCCAGTTTACGTGTAATCAGTAATTGTCTGAGCTGCGTCACTAATGTAGATATGAGAAGGTTAGAAATAAAACTGTGTTGGAGGACGGAGCACTGCTGCACCTGCACTGGAAATAAAATTCATGCTTCCTTAATAGTTTTAGTTAATATTTGATGTTCCGTCACTGAGTTTGCTTCATGCTGCTGTTTGATAAAGCTCACATCATTTTGAATTGTTTTGTCTGACAGGTTTCATGCAGATTTAATCTAAGATGGTAAGTTTTTCTTGATATATTCTCCTGGGCTGCAACTAATATTTTCCATCTATTATATCTGAAGATTAGTTTCTCAATAAAAGATTTTCAGGTTACAATTAATCAAAATCAACACTGTTCATCAGTTCATCAACTTCTAATTTAAGCTGTTATATTTTACTCGATTTGTGCTTTCTTGCTCATTTTTGACAGATCTGAGTGTGCAGATGCTTTTTTCATTCAGTTTGATCGTCCGGTACCTCAGGTGAGTCTGATACAGGGTCTGTGGTGTTTTTATTTTCTCAGTTTATGCTTTCTTTAAAAATTATTTTGTTAGAAAAAAAAAATGTTTTCAATCAGTGTGAATATTCTAAGCATTGGGCCTGTGAGGGAATGTGATATGGACTGCTGTACTTACATTTTTGGATGGAAGATTTCTACATATTGTTCCTTTAAGGCAGCCTTTTATTTGTAAAATGAGTTTTATGACCAAAACAACACAAAGGAGGAAAAATGATGTATGAGGCCGAGATAACAGACGCCATTCTAGATTTTATTTTACAGCATTTAGTAACATTAGTGACATATACTGACATTAATTTAAGTTAAAGTAATGTCTTGATTACTTCAATATAAAATATGGTGAAATCGTTTAGCTTAATATTGTGTTTGTGGGGCTGCAACGGTTATTTCATTACCAATTAATAAGTTGATTATTTTCTTCTTTAACTGATTAGTTGTTTTTGGCCCATAAAATGTCAGAATATGGTGAAAAATGTTGATCAAAGTCCAAAATGGCGTCCTCAAATGTACACAACTCAAAGATATTCAGTTTACGATCAGAGAGGAGTAAAGAAACCAGAAAATATTCATTTAAGAA
>JAJHUR010091768.1:0-10761 GCA_027495735.1 Lutjanus campechanus | reverse complement strand
TAAAAGATTATTAATAATATCTTACAACTCATAAACAGACACTTAATCATTCAGCAAGCATTCGGCATTAATTTGAATAAATTAACGTGAAAAGGGCAAACAATAACAGTTATTAATCTCTTATGACATATGGTCACAGTAAATATATTACAGACTTCTCCTTTAAAAGGTCCAGTGAGTTAGATTTATTGACAGAAATGGAATATAATATTCATAAATATGTCTTCATTAGTTTGTTCATTCTGTTTTGTATGCAGGTATGTATATGTATGCATGTGCTACAGATGATCCATCATGTAATAAACTGTAATTACCCTTTAATGAACTGTGAGTGCTGCTGACATGCAGGTTGTGATGGTTTCACAGTAAACAGTGTTAGTGTAACCGAACATCATGCCTGACACACAAAAGCCAACACCACCCACACTGCACTGCACTCCACACATCCCTGTGAGCGTCTGTGTGCTGAGGCTGTGAGAGGTCAGAGGTCACAATACTCACATCGAAGGTCATCTCCAGGACGTTCTTGGGGATCTGCATGATGCCCGAGTCTCCCAGCTCCCCCGACACACACACCCAGGGGTTGGATGTGGTCATGGCGTTGCTCAGCTTCTTGATGGGGATGATGACGACTCTGTAGGGGATCACTGCGGGGGAAGACCAGCACACGTCAGCGCCGGAACAGAAAACAAACGCTAACATGCTAATTAGAACCAATGTGGGTTATCTAAGTGGGTCAATTTCATTATGAAAGCACTGATTTGGGGCGAACACACTGCAGCAGAGAGGAGACACAAAAACACATCAGAGAGTACAGCACCTGTACACACACTGTTCACACACTGAACACCAGAGGTGGAAAAAGCACAAACATTCTTTACTCAAGTAGAAGTACAGATATTTGTTTTAAAAAGTAGAAGTACTGATTCAACTTTTTCCTCAAGTTCAGTTTTCTGTCTTGTTACGTCTTTTACGTAGTTTTTTTCTTGTTGTGTGTTTTTTGTCTTGTTACTTCTCTTTTGTCTTTTTAGGTCTTAACATTTTTCTCTCTCTTGCTATGTCCTTTTTGTCTTGTTATGTTTTTAGTTTTCTTTTATCTTTTTGTCTTGCTTCGTCTTTTTCGTCTTGTTACGTTTTTACGTTGTTATTTCTCTTATGTCTTTTTGTCCTGTTGCATTGTATGGAGCCTTGCAACTTTTTTTTGTCTTTTTACATCTCTGTTGTTATGTCTTTTATGTTGTTTTTTGTTTGATGTCTTTTTCTGTCTTGTTGCATTTTTTTTAGTTGTGTTATGTTGTTTTTATTCTTGCTGCATCTTTTTTTTTATCCTGTTACGTTGTTTTTGTCTTATGTCACATTGGTCTTAAGTCTTTTATGTTGTTTTTTTGTCTGTCTTTTTTGCATTGTTGCATTTTTTTCAGTCTTATGTTGTTTTGAGACTTATGTCTTTTTTGTCCCGTTACTTCTCTTTTTTCTTGTTACGTCTTTCATGTTGTTTTTAAGTCTTGTTCATCTTTTTATCTTGCTATGTTGTTTTAGTCTAGTTACTTTTTTGTCTTGTTAAGTCTCTTTTGTCTTGGTATGTCTTTTACATTATTTTTTGTCTTATGCCTTTTTTTGTCTACTTACATTTTTTTAAGTGATTAGGTTGTTTTTAGACTTGTTACTTCTTTCTCATCTTATTACATCTTCTGCATAGTTTTTCATCTTGTTACATCTGTCGTGGGTGACAGGCACTGATGGCTACAAAACGATGCAAAATAAAGATAATCAATAATTCCCCTCTAATGCATTAAAACTGAAGTAACGAGCCTGTTTTGAAAATGTAAGGAGTAGAAAGTACAGATATTTGTGTTAAAATGAGGGAAGTAAAAGTAAAAAGTTGTCAGAAAAATAAATAGTACAGATACCTGAAAACTCTACTTAAGTCCAGTAATGAAGTATTTGTACTTCGTTACTTCCCACCTCTGCTGTACACACACTCTACACACACGCTGTACATGTGTGCATGTCTGCAGTCATTTATCTGAACAAGAGGCTTATGTGAGATGAATAATACATAGAGTTTTAAATCTTTGATTAAATTGTACATGAACCTCATGGTTTATTCACACTAATAGCTCAGCCAGACATTGATCCACATTCAGCTCCATCCATCCAGCAGCTGACATTAACCAAAGAACTGAGTGAAGACGAGCGGGAAGAGGAGCTTCTAGAAATACAAACAGCTTTAGATGTTTCACAGATGGGATGTCGTGTCCGTCAGGCTACTTTACATATTTTCATGGCTGTGTCCTGTTTTCATAGATATGATGAGATATGATTATCCGTTCTTTTATTAAAGTCAAGATGAAATTAAAAATGCCTTTTCAACCATTTTATATCACATTATGTAAGTCACCAATCATATTGTGACTTGTACGGAAGCTAGATAATCTCAAAATGTTGTTCATCTGGACTTTAAATACTGCTGATAACGTTTTACTCATCAACTTCATTGCACAAACATAACTTCTACATCCTTTGCATTTTAGCAAACAGTGCAACTTAGACCCAACAGGCTAAAGGCAGTTTTGTGAACCTAACATCTGTTCACAAACTTGCTTGCTTGTTTTCCTCAGGAAGGAGGGACAGATATGACACTTTTGTTTGATGGGAAAAATCAGGCTGTTAGTAACAGAAGGCTGATGTTTGTGTGATGGTCTTTAAGATGAGCTCTGAGAGGAGCAAAAACGACACAGAAACAATGATAATTCTGATAGCACAAATGTGTATTTCACACTAAAATATCTTAAATGTGCTCTTTGTTCTGTCTCTGATAGGAGAAGTTTATGTTTATGAATCATTCCAACATTTCAGTGATTGTATGATGGCAGAGGTTCCAGCTGTTTCATGTTATAAGATAAGTCAGTTAATTTAAAAATAATGAATTTAAAAGGTAGATGAGTTATGGGCCATTTAATGTTAATTCATTTTATCTGATTATTATTCATGTTTTTTATTGATTGGCCCCTGACTTTCTGTCATTTTGCAAAAGTGCATATTGAGTGTCCACGATTTAAAGCAATACACTGAGCTGCGTTCCCATAAACCTTTTATTTTTTGTTTTTGCAAAAGTGGTGATTTAATAGAAGCCAGTGGACAGAGGTACAGCTGACGGAGAACTCACTGATTGTTGTGAACACGCTGGTGAAGCAGAAGTAGTCGACGGCGTTGAGGGAGAGCAGATGGAAGAGGAACTGCTCCTTCTCCTCCTCACAGCGCAGGAAGGCGTAACGCTTGTAGAGCTTCCTGCAGACACAGAACACCACAGAGCGGCTCAGATCAGGGTCAAATACAGGACAAATATCAACTAATGTTTGAATATATCACCTGATGTGCAAACAGACACAGAGAATGATGTTGAGACTGGATCAGACAGACAAAATAAAATTTTATTTATTTATATTTTGTCTGAACAAATATGTATGGGAGTGTGTGTACAGACATGCAAATGAGCACAGCTGCATCTCAGAGGAGAACATGGGAATCAGTCTTACCTATCTAGCACAAAACAAGCGTGTGTGATCGTGTTGTGTGTGTGTGTTTAGTTGATCACATGTGCACTCACTTGGTTAAGGCTTGTCGGGACAGCAGCTGTTTGAGGTGCTGAGAGAGCCCCTTCTTCTCCAGGGACAGACGGATCCAGGCCCTGGCTCGTCCCACATCTGTCTTTATCTCGGACATGCTCTGGATATGCCTGAGGGGACACGGGACGGGGAGGCATGAGACAGATGCATGAAAACTCAGACAAACACACACTGGCATGATGACATGACATCTGGACTTAAGTTACATGAGAATATCGTATTGCAACTTAAGCATCGTGTTAATATTGTATCGTGACTTACGCATGGTGATAATGTCGTATTGTGACTTAAGCATCGTGATAATATTGTTATCGTATCATGATTTAAGTATTGTGATAATAACGTATTGTGACTTAAGTATTGTGATAATATCATGCTGTCACTTATTGTATTGTGATCGAAGTATCATGATAATATTGTATTGCAATTTAAGTGTTTTGCTTGTATTGTATTGTGACTTAAGCACTGTGATAATATTGTTATTGTGTTGTGACTACATGATAATATCATGTCGTCACTTAAGCATTGCAATTGTATTGCATCATGACTTAAGTATTGTGATAACATCATATTGTAAATTAAGTATAACGATAATATCGCATTGCGACCTAAGTACTAGTTATAATATAGTATATAGTAAGTTATAATATCATATCTTCACTTTGGTATCACGATAATATTGTATCTCGACTTATGTATCATGATAATACTGTGTCATGACTTCAGTATTGTGATATTATATTGTCACTTAGGTATTGTGATAATATTGTATCGTGATTTAAAAATCACATTGTGACTTAATTATGGCGATAATGTTGCATCGTCACTTATTATAATATTGTATTGCATAGACACTGGTGTTGTGTCTTCACACAGTTTAGAACATGACGGAAAAGAAACAAACAAAAACTTTTCAGCGTATGCATCCAGTAAGCAAGTGTGAGTGTGGTGCCATCTTGGAACCCTGTATTTACCTCTTTTAATACATCCATGATATATGTGAAGATGTATTCAGCAATACTGGTAGCATATTAGAGATAGAATAGTAATAAGGCTGCTAATAACAACAATCATTTACATCTCAAATTAATCTGCCGATTATTCTCTCAATATATCTATTATTTGTTAAGTTTATAAAATATAAAAACAATAGTAAAAAAGTGTCAATCACAGTTTCTCATCGAGCAAGCTGACACGTTCAAATGTCTTATTTTGTCTGACCAACAGTCAGAACCCAAAGAGATTCGGTTTACTATCACTGAAAAAGAACAGCAGCAAATCCTTACATTTGAGAAAGAGAGAATGTTTGGCGTTTTTGCGTGAAAAATGACTGCAATAATTGGAAACGGAAATAGTCGGGCAGTGCAAAGCTGCAGCTTTAGAAAGTAGACTTGGCTCTCTAATTGTGAGCTCAGGTTTCAAAAAGTAGTTTATGCATTTACAGGGACGTTTATGAAATATGGTTACTGTAAGTGGGAAATAATTGCAACATTGCATGCCATTGTGAGAGAACAGCAGCACGCACCTCATATCCTGTATGAGAGACATACGGAGAGATGGCATCGCTATAAAACCGTCAGACTTCCTCCTCTCAGGAACATGTGACACTGTTGAGGAGCAACACAGGATATGATGACTTTGTTACACTTTGAATGTGTGTTACAATGCAGCACAGACTGTGTGTGTGTGTGTGTTACCTGGTGACTCTGCCTGCTGCTGCTCCAGCTTCTCCTCTCGGGCCTGGTAGTGCAGCAGGTGGGACCACAGCGCCGACTTCCCCTGTACAGTCAGAGAAGTGTGTGTCAGAGAAGCAAAACCACAACACACACACACATACACACACACACACATAAAGACAGCTCACTGATGAAGGGAGAGATTATAAACACACACACAGGATTTATGAGGCAATAACCTCTTAGCCTCAATATCCAATATGGTCATAAATACCTGATTAACTACAGAGTGTTTATACTGACAGCATGAGTGAGTGTGTGCCGTGAGATCTGCTTTATTATAAATCTGATGAAGAAATTTGCATCGATTTGTGACAGTATGAAGTTTCACTAATTCTTAACTGAGTGTTTAAATGTTACTCTGTGTGTGTGCGTGTGTGCACTGACCTGTTTGACCTGCAGCCCGTGGCTCCAGATCCTCTCCAGCAGGTCACACAGGCTGGCGATCAGAGTGTTCTCTTCCAGTCCCGTGATGTTGGCCTCGCCGTGGCCCAGCTCCACCGCCTCCCGGCCCATCTTCTCCACCAGCATACGCTTGGTCTGAACACACACACACAAAATTGCGATAACTATATACAAATATGGTTTAAAGGGACAGTCTGTTTACATGCTACACATGTCTTTTATTATTGTTGAAGAATGCAAGTGTGCTCTGGTGCACACGAAAGTTCAATTGTTCAAACTAAAAATGGCAAAGAAACAAAGAGAATTATTATTAATTATTCTATTTCAAGCTCACTTAATGAAATAATGATAAATAATAAATAAAGAATCCAGAAAATAGGTTGCTGGATTAATGAATTAATAAAATGCTACGAAACTGAGCGGAAACTAAATAAATAACTATAAAATTCATAAAGAAGTTAAAAGTGGTACTTTAAAACTGAATGTAAACTATAAACAAACAAAACTGGTATCATACTTCTATTTAATGCACTAATTCCCAAAAAGTGTTTATTTGCACAAGGTTCAGAAAAGTCACACGGCAGCTATTTACATACTGCCTGGTTAGATTTAAGCACCAAACCCACCTGGTTAGATCTGGCACCAAAGCTACTTGGTTAAGTTTAGGTGCGAAAACTAGCTGGTTAGGTTCAGGTGCCAAAGCCACTTTTTTTAGGTTTGGGCACTAAACCCACTTCTTTAGGTTTAGGCACCACAACTAGTTGGTTAAGTTGGGGCACCAAAAGCAGTTCATTAGGTTTAGGCACCAAAACTGCTTGGTTTACGTTTAGGTACCAACACTACATGGACAGGTTTAGGCACCAAAACCACTTGATTATGGTTGAGGTACCAAAACTACTTGTTTCGGATTGGGCCCCAAATGTACCTGTTTAGGTTTAGGCACCAAAGCTACTTGGTTAGGTCTAGGGACCAAAACTGATTGGTCAGGTTTAGACACCAGACCTCCCTGGGTAGGTTTAGGCACTAAAACCACTTGGTTCGGTTTAGGCACTAAAGCTACTTGGTCAGGTTTAGGCACTGAGGCTGATTGGTCAGGTTTAGGTACTTTAGAAGTACTTTATGAGGTGTAGGGACCAAAACTGCTTGGTTTAGGTTTAGGCACCAAAACCATTTGGTTAGGATTTAGACTGCTTGGTCAGGTCTAGACACCAACCTACTTGGTTAGGTTTTGGCACTAAAGCTGCTTGGGTTAGGGTTAGAAAAAGATCTTGGTTTGTACCTGCCATGCAGGTGTAAATGGCCACCTTGGCTATTCCATCCCAGGTGCAAATAGCATGGTTGGCTCCAAACACGTGGGTGCTAATAGCATATGCCTTCTCTAAATCATGACCACAACTCCTGTAAGTTTCACTGATTCCACTAACAAAGATGTTGCTTCATATAGGAGTGCTCTGTGTCTGATATCACTACTGGTTCAAGAAGTTGCAGTGACAGTGAGTGGCCTGAATAGGAACTGCAAATTATGAATCACCATATTTTTGTATTTCACATGGTAATTCTTCATTTGATGTTCCCAAACTGGGAAGACAGACATGTCTAATGTGGATGAAACATGAGATATGGCATGAGTCTCTCCCTGCGTGCATCACTCTGAGAGATGATCCCCCTCAGAGCTGTGAGTTGCGTGTGTGTGACTGAGAAAAGGTGTCAGGAGGTCAGTGAATGACTGTACTGATGTATCACAGCCCCTGTCTAATCAAAAGGACATCCTGTGGTTGTGTGTTTCACCTTCATGCGACACTCTTTCAGCAGCCCCTCCACAAACTTCCAGTTGGTCTGGGCGATGACGGCGGGAGATAGATCTGACAGTTTCGGCTGTCGGAGGTTCTTCCCTAGGCTGCGTGCCTCTTGCATGTACTTCTGCAGATCAAAAACAAGCAGTTAGTGAGCTCTGGAGAACACGCCCTCTGGTCAGGCCTAAACAACACGGTGATGAGGACAGGTGCTTTACCTGTTGTTTATTTCTTAATGCACACACGCTAAAGGTTGAGACATTAAACCTCAGAGAAAGATGCTCGTTTCCATCTGACACAGATAGATTATCTGATTTCAGACAGCTGTGTCTCACTACCCGGCTGTCATTACAAATAGGTCAAACTGGTCAGGATGATCTAACTGACAAGCAAACCTTTTAAAATAATATTCCTTCATTCATGATGATCATCTTATTTAAGAACAAAATTAATCATATAATTTTAGAAGTACTTGTGTTTCACTGCCGTCATAATAAACAGGTCACCGTTTAAGAGCATTAGTGTTATCATGGTGAGAGCTCATGATTTTTTTAAAGCAAGAAACCGTGAAAATCCAGCACTTCAAAGAATGAACTGTGAGTTAAGAGGAAAAGATGCGACACAGAGGAGGAGTGAAGGCCAGAAGGGGTGTGTGTGTTGGGAGGTGAGCAGGGTTCCCACTGAAGCCACAACTGAAGCTCAACAGCTTCTCCACATAGTGCTTTTCCTGACATACAAACTTTCTTTCTGCTCTGCGGTTTTTATTTTTATTTTGGGTGAACTGTCCCTTTGAATTCCACATTCTACAACTGAAAATAGCGATTATGAAGGGAAAAACTGAATTGCACATTAAATCTCTGGCCAGAGTGTTTCAGTAAAACAGATGAACCCTATGAAGAGGTGGGAACCCTGGGTAAGGGTCTAAGGTGTGGGGTGGAGGTGGGGGTCCACAACACGGGCAGCTCCTCCACGTACCAGACAGGACGCAGAGGCAGATTTTTTAGGCGGTTTGATAGGCGGAGGGGACGCATTGTCCCACTCCCAAAACGCCATGGAGTTCTGCAGGACCAGACAGCCCTCCACCTGCTGAGGAGGAGGAGGTCGAGGGGTACAACCCGACCCCCGACCAACCGGCACAGGACACACGAGCAGGCAGACAGAAGAGGACAGGAACAAAAGAGAAAAATGGAAAAGAAAACAGAAGGCAGCATGCACATGAGGTTTAAAAAAGGATGAAACAGAAACAAAGAAAGCTCAAACAGAAAGCAGTTACACAACAAAAACAAAAATATGACGCCATGAGACATACAGACAAAATAAAGACGAGCTTGTACTCTACATGATGTTTGAGAACAGAGGAGGGGAGACAGGGTATGGGCTGATTATAGGGGGGTTTGTCTACCTCTTTCAGGTCGTTGTCCAGGTTCAGATGCTCTGACTGTTGTCTGTGACGGTCTTTCCTTCTCTGAGCTGTCGCCGTCCTGTGAGACCACCTGCAGGTCAAACAACATGGAATTAGACTACACTTAGAAATAAGGGTTTTAAAAGGGTTCTTCCTCAAGGGCTGAGAGACTACCCAGAACCAATTGCTTCTGAATAACCCTTTTTTTTAAAGAAAGAATTGTCAAGGGTTCTTTTTCCTTGAGGAGAAGAACTTGTTAGTCAAAGGTTCTTTGGACCATAATATTACAGGGTTCTGAGTACAACCCCATCTGGGAGGACTCTATATAAAACCCCTAGAATTTAAAGGGTTCTTGGCAGAAGCCCATGGTTGGATTTTAGATGGAACCCTTGGAATATAAAAAGGTTCTCAGGTGGAATCCCTCGTGTGGATTCTTGTTATCACCTTTACAAAGTGGAAAGGTTCTGGATAGAACCCCCCCCCCCCAGAGGGTTCTGTGTGCAACAGGTATAGAGGGATTATTTGTTTATCAACACGGCGGATGCGTGCGCAACATGACTGCAGAAAGAACCGCTGTGGGACCGGTTTCCATGGTTACCCTAGGTTATGCAGTTGCGATGTTAGCTAGCGATGTTGTCAGCGTACTACAACAGTTTATCACCGAGTGATAAAATAAGTTATGCTGCTAAATTAACACTAGTGAATGGGATACGTCTTAATGACCCATACGTGTTAGATGCAGGTGAGAAAAAATGGCCCGGACTTCAGTGGCCGGACATCCATTCTTACCTGATCGAGACACCAAGTGTCTATTCCCGGGAGAGCCTGAAATCCTACAAGACACTGGATGCCTACAGCTATGTAACAGACAATCATGTTCAGGACATACTATTACACGATTACAACATTGTAAACTTCGTGGCTCTGAAGACTGAGGTGCTGCCTAGTCAAAGACAAGGGAAGAGGACGGAGATGTATAAAGTCTGGGTCATTGTGAACAAGAAAAACAACTGCATCCTGACGGCGAACTGCACCTGCATGGCTGGGTATGTAATTTAGAATAATATACTTTTTAAATAGAAAAATAAACGCAATAAACGGACTCCGAGAGCACGAAACACACCGCAACAGCGTTCCTAAAATTAGCTGCTCTGGTCCTCTATCTGTATCAGCAGCGACCATAAATCAGCAATTAAGTTAAGTCATAGGCCAGCTGCAAAATATGATAATACATGCTGATTAGTGCAAACATCCAGGTAAAATAGTGAGAAATTTACTTACCGAAAAAACTGCAACACAGACTCCGACGGTCGGTTACTACAGTCTACACTACAACAAGCCATATTGTCACAAAATCTATCCGAACATTGGCAAACAAACACGGAAACTGCGGCCCCTGTCAACCGCTGGAGGTAGCCGCTTAGCACAGCTGATACTTTAGCAAAGAGCTAACTGCCAGTGTCTGTCTATGGAGCTGTCACTCAACGTAACCACGCCCTAATTTATGCAAGAATTTAAAGCCTAAATAAGACTAAAACGGTTGTGGTACAAAAAAATTCACCCCCCTCAGAGTGTTCACGGAGGTGGAAACTATCAATTGAGACCAAAAACAAAAAATGTACCAGGCTGTAAATATGTTTATTAAGGCTGTAAAGTTGGCTATTTTAACATGGGGGTCTATGGAGAATTGCTCACTTCTGGAGCCAGCCCCCAGTGGCAGCCGAGGAACTGCAGCTTTTTGAACGCGGAAGTGATCCTCACTGCTGAAACCTACAACTCCCCCCCCCCCCCCCCCC
>JAJHUR010091766.1:7939-22669 GCA_027495735.1 Lutjanus campechanus | reverse complement strand
CGCACACATCACCGCATGCTAACACCACCCACTGAACAAGAGGACCGCACACAGACTTGCAGACACAAATCTAAACAGATGCACACGCTCGCCCACGCACGCATACACACACACACGTGTGCGCAAGTCACCCACACACTCTCAAGGACACACATGCGGCCGCCGCGCACACACAATCAAAGGGACGGGTGGGCACCGCTCATCTCTCAGGTGGATTTCTTTAAATTCAAAGAGTAAAGAGAGGACAAACAACATGTGGGCAAAAAGACATTTTATATAATCACCTCATTTTAAATTCGCTCCCACCCAACTGGATCATCCCAAACAGTTCATACACTTGAACGTAACGTCGAGGAGTCCTCATTTTAATGACAGTGATTTGATACGGACGGAACTGAGAGAGGGGATTTCTTTGGAGTGGTAATCACAGGTGGAGGAGAGATGAAGGGAAGAAAGGTGGTGGAAATGACCAACTGCCTGATTTCTCAGTTTTATTGATTTCTTTTGTAGCTCCGTGTGCTGTATTTATCTTGTGGGTGCACGCTGACATTTACTCAAGCGTACATACAGTACAAACACACATTTATTACTAGTGAGGACCTCTTGGACTGCTTCCAGTTGTTATAAAGCTTTGCCCAAACCATGTCCACTTAATGCTTCACCTTAAAGGCACGCTGTGTGAGTTTGTAATAATGCCCAATACTGGTGCCAAATTGAAAAAAAATGTGAAGTCATTACAGTTAACAGTTAAATTTGATGAAATTTGAGGATTAAAGCCCCAGTGAGACCAGGAAGTGGCACTTTTGAGATTAGCTAACACTAAAATATGTCTCTGAAGACATTTTAGGCGAGAAATACACAAAGCAGAAGCAGAGTGTGGATCGATATTTGCCCAGTTTGACAGTTGTGGGAGCCTTTGTTGGAAACCAGACCCAAAATGGCGGCTACCCGCTCACAATATTTCTTGTATTACAGCTAAACAGTGCACTAAAATATGTTTCTGAAAATCGTTTGCTGTGAAATTTGCCCTGATGTGGTGACCACTCCTGTAGTTAGCTCAGTTGCAAACTATAATTTAGACATTTCACTTCAAAAGCCATTGGACATTAGCCATTAGCTTTAAAAAAAAAAAAAAAATTTTTATTGGACCTGTGGCTTAAATTTTAATAATACAAAGAATCATTTCCGTTTTTCATGCTTAAAGGGAAAATTCCTCACTTTTAATGTGGTTGTACAGTCAATGTTGATGATAAATGCGGTCTGTAGAAAAGCTGTGCTCTCCTGCTGCATAATCTGTAGTTCTTTCTGCATCCAGTGATGTCACAGTGATGTCACTGGATACAAGGAAGAACTACAGATTATTTCAGCTTAGATTTCTAGTCCCCTTTCTCAGTAGCCACACTGAAAAGGAATAAAATAAATAAATAAATAAATAAATAAAACAGTGGGTCAACTTTTTAAAAATTAAAAAATTCATTAATTTATTCAGTTTAACCTGAAAAGTTTAACTCTGTGCAAACAATTTTTCGAAGGAGACTGATTCATTTCAAGAAATAAAATAATAACAGTTGTCATATTATTGAATTAAAAGACTTTAAATACATTTTGATCAATGACTGCCCAGAACGCATTCATATTTATTGCTCCATAAATTAATAAAATTGTACACCTGTTTCATAAAGATGACAGGATGTGTGCTAAATGAGTACATTTGTCAACTAATGCTATGTTTTTATTCTGGCGACATAGTAATAGCTATATGCTAGGGTGCTGATGCACGGCATCGTGGGTGTGCTTCACCCAACTACATTTACCTTCAACACTAAATGAACGTCCATATAAACAAATAAGTGGTGAATTTTCCCTTTAAAAGATGCACCCGCTTTTTAAAGTTGTCGTGATGAATGAAAAATATATTTTTAGGCCAGTGTGCGTCACTTAACTAGAAATTCTGACTACAGTCACTACACTCAAATCACCTCACCTCGCTGTTTCCAGGTTCTTGTCTTCCTCATTCCAGCATAAACAGGACAGTTTGATGTTGGGGGAACAGTGTATATTTGCATATCAAACTATGCGCAGAAGATCCTTTGTCCCTGCAAACACAGGCTGTTTATCAGTCTGCACTAAGATTTATTGCCAGTGATAATTATAATACTCAGTGTTGTGAGCTGTATGTTAAGGTTTAGTGGCTCTCTGAAAGGCTTGACAGACACCGAGTTTCATTTATTCATACGGCCCTTATTGTTTTTTTTACCCACTTACATTTGTAATTTTTAATTTGATTTGTAATAATGGTGTTTAACATTAGATCAGCCTGTAGTCCCACAAAGTTAGAGTTGATCCGTTTTTCTTGAAACTTCCTTTTTCGACTCAACCGTACGGTCTCACTATTGAGTGGCCTGACCTTATGGCTCGCCAGATGTTTAAAAAACGATTTTAAACAATATAATTACTACAACTTTTACTCAGTGTTTCCACGCTGAAAGTGAATGCTTAGACAAAAATCATCAAAACCTTAAACTTGTGCCTTTAACAAAGGCACCAAAAGAAAAAACACATTTTCTGCTTTGCACTTTGTTTGCAATTTTGCAACACACCGTTCCTGACGTTCAATACTTCGTTCAAGAAAGAAACGTCTTACAATTATTAAGAAGAGACTTTTATTCAAAATGCAAAATAGACCTGAAATTGGAAAGGGACCAGGCAACAGACAGAGACATAATATGGACAACATAAGAGTCACTTTGGTGGACAATGTCATGCTATATTATGGCCTGACAGTGAGGCAGGCTGGCTATAATCCATCCCGACCTGACTCCCTACACAGCAGCATCCAAGTGTAACATGGATATATGCTAAAGATACTAAATAACACTGAAGACAGCAGTGTTTCTTTCTTTTTTTATAAAACACATCAGTGTGTTGTTTTGAGAGTTATTCAAATGGTGCATGTGTGAATCGTTTTGTTACAAAAATGCCACTTTGAAAAAGGCTTATTTGGTTTTGATTGCACATCTTCATTTTGGCATAGAAATGAGATGTTTATCTTCAAGTGTTGTGTCTTATTTGGCTTGTGTGTAGGGGTTTGATATAATGCGGGCTGCGCTTTTTTAGAACCCCCCCCCGATCCAAAGCTTTCCTCATTCGTAACCACAGGACAACGTAAATAAATGCACTAAATCCTAAATTGACCACCAGATATGTCATCAGTAATCAATGAAACATATTTGGTGATATTTCCCATTGAAAAAGTAAAGAGGTGAATATGTTCTAAATAAAGCCTGCGCTTAAACAGATACTGATTTTTTTGATGATTTCTGATGTTTTTTTAAGCAGCTAAAATACCTTTTGTCGCTGACCCCACCCACAGCCGGACATCGTTTAGCTTTCGTTTTGCTTCTCCAAACCTGGAGCGTCCCGATAAGGATCTACTGTCTTTTCCCAAACATTCAACATTTTAGATGAAATTGTTCCCCGTTCAAAGTAAAGGTCAGTGTTAAAAAAAAGACGGCACATTTTCATGGTGTTTGAACTCCTGCTAATCATTCAGAATTTCAGCTAGAAATTCCATTCGGGCATCAAAATATTCCGCATCTTTCATACATTCTTGTCTTTGATTCAATTTTTAAATCCCATTAAAAGTTTTCAACGCACTCAACTTTCTTTGAAGTTATAATGGAAGTTAATTAGAAAACCCTTCAAATCTTCAGCCTCTTCAGTTTAGTGTCAGCCCTTCAACAAGCATTATAGTATTTCACTTTTTTTGTTTTTATAAAGCCTTTGAATTCAGGTTTTGCAGCAGCTTTTCAGCAGCCAGCATTCACACCCACAATTTTTTCCAGAAACAAGACAAGAAGACCTCTCTTACTGTAAACTGTCACCATAAAGTTTTCCGGAACAATAATCCTTATGTTCCAGTAACCTCCTAAAGGGTTAGTATGCATTTTTCATATAAGATGATATGACTTACAAGTGTTATATTGAGAGTCGTGCATGTTTAAGAGTAGCGTGACTCTCGGGGGGGATGGAGACACACGCATGCTGTCAGATCAAGTGCGCGCCATTAGGAACCATTAGCTCTTATTTGTCTGTTTTACTTTCCTTCTGGGGCTCTTTCCACACCACTGAACTCTCCCCCCTGAGCCCTTCTTCGTTTTGACTCGGGGGCGCATCCTCGCTCGTCAGTTTCAAAGAAAGGCACTGACATCAGAGAGGCCCGCATCTTTGTTTTTCTTTTTTTCTTCTTCTTCCTCTTCCTATTTTTTATTCATCTGTTTATGTTTTCATAAACGTGGCATGTGTGCTCTTCAGGGGCATTTTGTGTATTTGGGTCGTAAATGTTTTTGTTTTCGCTCCTTTCTTCCTTTTCTTTTTTAGCAGCTGTTGCCAGTATTGATATCAATCTTTTATTTAACATAAACAAGGCTGAAGGGACTCGTTCACACTAAACGGCCCTGACTTAGTAAGTTGAATATATTAATGTCCCACTTGCACAAGAAGTATTTTATTGCTTATTTTACTGCTCGCCACTACATTTGACTTCCCAAAATATGTGTGTGTGATGTGTGTGTACATCCACTGTCTGGGAGCGACAAAAACACAACTGCACTCCAGCTGATGGAGTAGTTACTTTCATAAATCATGAGTACAACTCATAACTTCAAGTTTGGTTTCAGACTCTGGGAATAAGACGCACAATGAGACCGTGTATGTGTGTGTGTGTGCGTGTGTTTCCGTCTCCAGATTGAATTCTTAATCTTCCCATTTGCCGTTTCATCTGTTGTAGTGGGAAATGGTGCATCGGTCCCTTGATGCCAGATATAATAATATCATTCTCCAAAGTCAGATATCTCGCTGCCGAGTGCCAATAACAGATAATTAAAAAATGCTTTGCTAAACTAATTGCGGACATCACACACACATAAACAAACACAAGTGCACAAGTAACATGTGTCTATCAGAGCTGGGAAGGTTACTTTAAAAATATATTCTGATACAGTTACCAATCACCTGTAAGTGTAATCAATAACCTAACTATAGCAATGTAACTTTATTGATTTCTGTTACTTTGGATTACCTTGGATTTGTCAAAGAAGCTAATGTTAGCGGTTGTTCTGTGTAGCTAGCATTAGTGTTTGGTTTGTGAACCCAATGTTAGTAGTTTGTTTGTGTTGCTAATATTTAGAGTTGTTCCATGTTGCTAAAATTAGCAGTTGGCCAGCGTAGCTAACATTTGCTACATGCACTGTAGCTAATGTTAGCGGTTGTTCTGTGAAGTTTGTGTTTGTGGTTGGTGTGTGTAGATAAACTTAACAGTTTGTCAGTGTAGCTAACATTAGCAGTTGACCTTGCCTGAAAATGTGTCTTTAGATTAGATGTGGAGCCCTTGGATGACAGCATTTTCACAGCTGAAGGCATAATTTGTAGTGTAGCTAACATTAGCAGTTGGTCTGTGTAGCTGACGTTAGCGGTTGGTTGTTGTAACACTATTTTATTTTGTGTGTGTGTCCAAATGACGCAATCCTGTTACACATAATCCATTACTGCCCGAGCCGGTTTTTGTATGGGCTCTTTCCCACTTCAGAAATATGGTTAAGGTGGTGCAGTATTCCCAGAAAATGACACCTCACCTTAAGGCATGTTTCTGCTCGACTGCTCCCCCGAGCAATATTGTCTTTATTTTATTTCTTTTACCAAAGAACAGAAAAAAGAATTGATGTGTGTCTCTGAAGTTGTCATCTCAGCCATGAATCATTGATGAATGGCCCACATCCGGCAGTTGCTGGTGGTGACACATAGTGCCACTTTTGGCACCAGAGCTGCACTTTCATTTCATCAAATGAAGACAGATTCCTGACGTTGTGCACTCCCATTTCAAAACACCAATCACTCCAGACCCCCACATCCCAGAATAATTGAAGAAATACAGTTCTGCTTGAGCCAGGGCATGTGTCATGTGCTTTCTGCCGGCGCCTTCGGAAACCTTTTTATCAACTATTTTATTGGCAAAAATGTGCAGCTGACACTTTGTTGTGGGGGAAAGTGTTCTTTTGACCTTGGGGTAGAGCGGAGAATGGAGGGAGAATGTGAAACAGCATATTTTCATTAATTTTCTTTCATTAACCCTAACCCCTCTGAGGCTTTATAACCCTCAATGTCCACCCGGAGCGGCTGCGTCACGTTCAATCTCTGCTGGAAATGATATGCTGCCAATCTGGCCGCTGTGCCAATGTGTGAAATTCACTCATAAGTGACATTTATGTTCATTTGACCTTAAAGACACGTTTTAAGATATATAAAATTACTCTGCACTGTAAAAATGATCACAGGAATTTAGTTGAATCAACTAATCTTTTCTTACTAACATAAATATGACTGTAGTCATTTTAACTATTAAATACAAATTATTTATTCAAGCTAATTAAACTTAACATGTCTTTATGGAGTTCGGTCAACTCAATAAATTAAGTTTTTAAAGAAACATTAGCATAAGTTTATTAGCAGACTTCCCAGCATTCATTGTGTCTCTAATACAGATCAGTCATGGTTGTTTATTTTCACAATAATAAAAACATAAATAATATACACACTTTACAGAGTAGAAAGGTTTATATGTTTTATATGTTTTGAACCATTATTTTTAAATTCACTCAACTTGAAATTGAAGTTAAAACAAGAATTTTATTTTTACAGTGTGATTTGAATAATAATACGTCTCTTCTCTGATTTAACTGCAGAACAGTTCAATTATCTAGTTTAAAGCACATCAACTCCTTCTTTCCTCCCTCATTGAAAAACTCAAGACTCTATGAATATGTAAATTTCTTTTGTTTCAAAAGTTTTACTGCAGGATACGAGATGTCTCCCACTTCATTAAAAAAGACCCTTCTCAGCGTATGTGCACTGGAGGCTTCAAGTTTCCACGTCATGCTTCTGTAAGCCGCATATTGGACCATGGTCGGCTTCCGGAATAATATAATAGTCGTGTTTAACTGAGATTTAAGGTGAGCTGAGAGCAACTTTCACCCCTCAGCAGATGAATGTGAAACGACCCTCTGGTGCCAAACTCTGCACGTACGTCATTCTGAGCAGTAAAACTCAAACATCCAAGTGATGTAACACTAAGGATAGCACATTTTTGAGTGGAGGGGGACTTTAATGCTACACTCAATGACACATTATTGTTATATATCACTTCTGCAACAGAGTTTGTGAAGCAGGAGAGAGAACACCATAGTTTTCCTTCTGTGAAGATACACCGACTATGCTGAACAAATGCACAAAATGAGACAACATGCGATGAACAGTAGTTAAAGCAAGTTAAATACTGCCACACAAAGAGTCCTCAAAAAGTCTATTAGCTGCAGGTTGTGTGGATGTTTTGTGGTGACCTGAATTTTAACAGGTCCCTGTTTTGTAGAGGGGCCTTGTTTTGCGCTGGTCTTAGGGGTGTGAGAGCACAGCATGAGGACGTGAAGTGGAGAGTGAAAATGAATGCAAAAGTGAGCAATTTATTGCAACACACAGTGTGCATTGTTTACATCCAGCGAAGCCGGACTGCAGGGTGAACCAAAAGCCAATATAATAAAACAATGATTTCTAACCAAACAAAAGAAACAAACAAAAAGACTGTGCTCCGAACTTAAGTGCAGGAGTCCCCCAGGGCTGTGTGCTCAGCCCCCTCCTGTTCATGCTGTACACCCATGACTGCAGCCCCTGATACGGAGAAAACTCTGTTGGGTGCCATCATTTGCCGGATTTCAAACAATGATGAGGAAATCAGCAGTGTTGCAGAGTGGTGCACAGAAAACAACCTACTGATCAATGTCACCAAGGAGCTTAGAGTTGATTTTTGGAAAAAAGGAGGCAAAGACGCACACTTGTGGAGCTACATAATTGGAGCTGAGGGGGAGTAGGTGACTAGTTTTAGGTTCCTGGGAACCAGATCTCCACCCTGGTAAAGAAGGCTTGGAAATGGCTCTATTTCTTCAGGAAGGTCCCATGCTATGTTCTAACTTTTAGAGAGGAACAATAGACTGGAAACCCGAGCAGAGTTCTGCTTTTTCATCAACAAACAAAAAGACATTTATTGAACCCAGGAAACATTAGCATTGAAGCTAGTACTAAGAGTAGACTAACAGAAGCAAAAGTTACCTAAGTTCATAGAGTTTCACACAGTTTTACAAAATTGGGAGGATGAGGAGGACTGAGGATCTGCTGTCAACCATCAGCCCTTGGGGTCAAAGACCTGGAGGTAAAATAGGCCGGCCTCGGGGGTTCAGCCAATCTGCGGCGGCAGAGTCACTTGAGGTCAAACAATCCGTGCTGGAACAGACACCTGTGAGATGACACACAGACTGTCAAAGAAAAGACAGCTCTCAACATTCAGCTGGGACAATAACAGACCTGTGTACCCTTAATTGTCTCTGTTTATTTGTAGTCAAATATTTGCTTATGTGAACGTGACAGGACACATGCAAAACACAATGGAACGGTGGCCATTTTTTGCCTCGGGGCCACCAACTCAGTTCATCCAGTAGTTAGTTGAGTTTTAGAAGCTGACTGCAGAAAACTCAACTGAACACAGTAAACAGCAGAACAAGACTGTCTCTGTGTAGCCCTCTGTGTTCTCTCACTCTTTTTATTTTTGCAGAGACAATCCTGCCAAACTGAACGCTGATTTTTTTTTTTTTTTTGGTCAGTTTAATACCACCTCATTAGCTGGCAGACATGTATATACCTTGCCAAAACATGACTGGAGACATTTTGTGCAACATCAAGGTCATCCTCCTCGTTCCAGCATACGTTCAGTGGACTGTATCTGAAGCGGGGCTCCACTTGTCAGCTCCGCGCCGCTGTCTCGTACGGTGACTTTCTGGTAGAAAAGACGTGAAAGAAAGAAAGAACAACTGGCGAATCGTTTTTTTTTTTTTTTAAAGCGTTTTTGATCTAAAATGTATGTATGGATGTCGGGGAGCCACGCAGCACTAAACTGCTTGGTTTCGGCATGCGGTTTGATGTGACATTCTCTCTTATCCGAAGAGAAACAGAACAGTGGGTAGTGTTGGCTAGTCAGTGTGACAGTCCTGTTATATCATAGCACTGATCGGGAGTTGTTTTCAACTGGGGCCACCCATGCTGAAAGTCTATGATTTCACGGTATTATATACAAGTTACAGAGTGAATCCAAAGGAGCTGAGGCTAAAATGTTGTGTTTCTGCACTTTTTAAATGATCAGAGGTGGCTGATAAAAGTGAAGACACTGGTGGACTCTTGGATGCCCCTAATGCCCTCTAGAGTGGCCCAATATCCAAGACAACATGTGAAAGTGCCCTTCCACTGGACAAAACGTGATTTAGTTCCCTTTATAGTGGCAGAATGTCTAAGACCACATGCTAAAGTGCCCTCTAGCGTGTCCTCCCAGCGGACAAAATGTGATCAAGCGCATCACAACTTTTGTCGCACTGGAACGAAAGGGACTGATCTGGTGACCTTGTTATTTTTTCGTCCCTGCCATTCAGACAGCCTATGTCCTGTGTATTTTTTTTTTTTTCTGTCCAATCCACTTAATCAAAGGTTTGCAATGAATAAATAGAAACAGGATGGAGGAAAAACCCAATCAAAAGGTCAGATAGCTGCTGCTGGAAACTAATATTGGACCTAATTTTTAAATTCAATTTGTATTTGTGATGTTTTATTATCAGCAGCAGCATGAGTCACAGGACTTTATTTGGAGCCCATCGTTTTGGGGGATGTTTTACTCCTTGGGGCTCCAAATTGGAAATCAAATTATAATAGAGCGAAATGACTTTTCTGGGGGCAGGTTTACCTTGTTATCCAAAGTTTCATACATGGAGGACCAAAGGCAAAATCTGTGAAATAGGCTATAAGGCCACAAGGGAAACATACTGCAACTGGACAATGATTCTTACATTTGTTTCTTTGTACTTTCATCACACTGTTCGTTATTTCACCTTATCTCACCAACACACCGCAATGCGAGCCACTGTGGGTGAAAGATAAACAGAATAAGTCGGTGGAGTTGCGTCGTCGGAGGACAGGATGATCTCCCTCTGCTTCTCCAGTCACTAGCCCGAGACGCAGCTGCTTCCTGATCTGCATCTAGTTTTGTGTGTCTTCAGCAAGGGGACATCTGTACACTGCACCACAACATGACATCAGCCAACACTGGCGCGAAATAGCCTTAGGAGACACATAGAAAACAATTGTTGGCTTTGTTTTTTAGAGAGGTTTGTTTTTTCTTGGATTCACATTGGTTCGATTTATTCACTTGCATGCCCCCTGGCTTTTATTCTCATGTTTATGTTTTCCTTTCCTTTCCTCTCCTCTCCTTTCCTTCCCTCTCCTTTCCTTTCCTTTTCTTTCCTCAGGCAACAATTTGTTTCATAAAACTCTTATTTGTCTCTTAGATTTACCAGTTGCCACCCAGACGCATCGCCAGATTTGTTTTTCAAAGATTTGCAGCACCTGCTCTTAAAGGTTACGTTCACTGTCAAAGAGGCATTTGCCTCAGAGCATGCAACACTTTCTCTTCTGATTGAATCCACTCCCAGGTGGAGACGTGTGTGTGTGTGCAGGTGTGTGTGCAGCTTCCAAAGTGTAAGAAACAAAGTTGATTGATTGAGGCTGCAGTTATGAGATGACGTGCGTTCAGTCAAAACTATGTGGAGATTCATTGTTTGTTGTTTGGTAGTGTTTTTGTCTCCAGTGTGCTGCAAAATAAAAAGGAAAATGAGGAAGTGAAGCTCAGAAAATTCACATAGTACATCACTGTTTTGCTATCTATCACTGACTGACATAATAAGTATCGAGTCTTCCTTAGGTTCACCCTGTTTTGAGCAAGCTTGGTGCCCGGCGGGAACCTCACTCAACTTCCTGCTCTCCTGTGTCCTACAGCCTCTGTGTGCTAGGTTTGTTTATGCTGAAAAGAAAGCCAGATTTTGTAAATCGTTAAAATACGGGAACCTGTAAAGTAACATATAGACCCTTTTAAAAACCAGGCGTCATTGAAAAGCTGCGTGAGCATTTCGGCAAAGAAATAGCGGTCTCCCCCCGGTCATCCAGACGAGTTATCAAGCTGCGACAAAATCTCTTTCCAGCACCAAAATCACCAAAATGTCAGTTTGTTGTGCATATGATACTTCAGAATCGATATTCCAGTGGTCGATATAAATTGCTCAAAATTCTTTGGCTGCAAGCTACTTAATGTGTTGACTGGAACGATCAAAACTGCTAGTGTTTGCAGCAGTCCATTGACAAGCTGTTGCGGTACTTCCGTTGCCAAAATGCACCTGCAGCTTTCTCATTGTTTGCAAACTGTAAAAGGGTCTATAGTCCCATCTTAAGTTAGCTAATGTTAGCAAAATACTAGCTCACTGGTTAGGTCACGATTGATGTGGATTAACTAGCTAGTTAGCTGGTGTTTTGCTAACATTAGCTATCACATTTAACAAGCTAGCCAAATAACGTGCTTCCACCCTGCCCACACTGGGGGGAAGTAATTCATGACTCTATTGACTTTGTATTTCATGAAGGTGCCACTTGTCACTTTCAAGCCTAGAACTAAGTTTTTGTACGTTTCTGCAACTGAAAAATTGAACCTTTATGCACACAAAAGTGGATACAGACATGAGGCATAACCTAGCTATGAAGAGCCTTGTTTTGATCGTTATTTTGTTTGTTTGGTTGCTTCTCAGGTAGCTAGCTAGTTAGCCTGTGTTAGCTAGTGTTTCCTAAAATGAGCTAACTTAAGATGTGATGAGGCTATAAAGTTTCCTTTTACAGTTGCTCCAGAAACATTGATAACTACCTTCAAATTTTGATTTTCTTTTCAACATAGATTAGCATAGCACATAGCATATTTAAGAACAGGAAACAAAAAAGGAGAACGGTATTATTGGAACACAAAGCGAAAAGAGGCAGGACTTAGGAAGAGCCACTTATTATTATAATTATTATTTGTGGTTGCATACATAAAATGAAAACAGTCTCACTACTGGACACACAGCTTGAGTATTGACTGATGTCTGGGGAGTGTGGTCCTGGAACACCACAGCAATGAACACAAATCGCCAAACTCGAAACAGACAACATTCTTGGGGCTTACCACTTCAACAACACTTTCACCAAATATTCCACAGCTATTTATTTTCCACTCCCACTTCCAGACCAGAAGCCCGACGTTTAACAAGGCTCGGTCTCTCCTCAAATCTATTCACTGCCACTCAGCATGTAGAAAGTTACCGAATCTCCTTTTTCAGCAGATCCTGGAGCGGCGCCTGTTGTACATCTGATCCCTTTTGTACGGGGGCGTAAGAGGACCAGGGGCAAAGCAGACAACAATATGGAGAAAGTAGAGGATATGTTACATCGCAAGGGGGTAATAGGGGGTTGTAATGGATCCGTCGAGGGTTTAGGATGGTAAATATTAGAAACTGTCTGTTTGGGGTATGTGAGGGAGGAATTTGAAAGAGGTCATGGTCGGTCACTTGCAGGGAGCACTTATCAGCTATCTGGAGACGCTATCTGTCACGCAACTGGATAGACAGGAGTCCTCTTTGACTCGGATGGCATATGTGTCACTCAACAGGCATGCCTTTATGTACGCCGCTCCCCTCCTTCGCTGTCACTCTGTCACTCTAGATCATATTTATGCTCTCTTGTTTTGTTTTTTTTAAGACTTCATTGGACGTTTCTTGGAACACTTTTCCTTTTCTCTCTTCTCTGTCATTTTCCTCTGTAACACTACCTCTCCCACATTGTCTTTTTCTGTACATCATGTCGAAGACAGTGCACGAACTTGAATTCAATTCAAGTGTCATGCATCTCCTCCACTTTGATCAGACGTGGCTATTGTCTGCCCTCCGAGACACAGTCTGGAATCGCCTCCTGATATGCCCCCACTCTGGTAAAGTGAGATGTGAGCCCCCTCTGTGCTCCCTCAAACACAGGGGGCTTTTGTGTGTTGCGTATATGTGTGTGCAGCGGCAGCCGAGAGCGCATTAGCATGGTTTGCTAGCCTGCACACTAATGCAGAGCGATGCCCCATAATAGCCAGGGTTCATTCAGAGTCATTCTCCCACAGATTTCAGCAGGAACATTCTATATGGTGGAGAAAAAAAAAAAACATGGGGGGAAAACCTCTGCAGATCTCCGAGGCTGATAGGGTGCCCCCCCTTTTCGTTCTTTTCTCCACTCACAAAGACCGGCCATATCTTATTTCCCATACTCCACAAGTATCACTGTTTAACGCAGTCATAGAAACACCCACGCCATCTCATAGCGGCCAATTAAATTAATGAATGGAGCGTTTTGATCCGCGACCGGTAGAATTCCACCACTTCGACTCTTGTCAACAAAAGCCTAATTATTTTTCCCTCACCGCCACATCGTCACTTGCCAGCGGAAGAGGAAAACCACTGACAACATCTTCTCATTATGTTAAGTTTATTTGTTTTTTCCGAGAGCTGGAAAAGTGTCATTTTTTTTTTTTTTTTTTTTTTTTTGAGGGAAAATAGCTTGATTAGAGGAGAAATGATTTTAAGGAAGGGGGGGAGAAAATGAGGGAGAGATTTGGAAGAGAAAAAGGTTGAGTGATTCAAATGAGTGCTTGGATATGCCTGGGGTTTAAGAGCCTTAAGAAATACAGCCAAAATGAAACAGGCAGCAGAGCACAGAGGGAAGGCTCCCATCCACAACGCTTTTATTTCCCAGTAGTCATATGCAGAGAGGCACATTTCCAAAAAAAGAAAAATCATAAACTATTAAGACCCACTGAATATAAAAAGATATGATTATAGATGCATTCTAGCTGATTTTGAATTATTACTTCTCAAATGCCACCCGCAGTGCATTAAATGAAGATGTTTTTTTTTTTGTTATTTTCAGCTCAATGTGCTATCCTTGCACAGTCATTTAAGTGAAGGAAAATAACTTCATGGCTGCATGAGAGCTGAGATATTCTGTTTTCAAGTATCATAACATAACATCACTGATGGACTCGGGAGCCTCACCCTCTAGGATGCCCTTCCAGTGGACAAAATATGTTAAAGTGCCCTCTAAAGTGCCCTTCTGTTGGACAAAATGGGGTAAAGTGCCCTCTGAAGTGTGATGAAGTTCTCTATGAGCTGCCCTACATGCTAAACAATGATTTAGCCTCCAGGTGCCTTTGAATAATTCAGTAGTTCCCTGTGTTTTTAATAGAGAGTTGTAGTAGTTGTTGTACCATAAAGCAATTTTAATCCGAACCAGAAATTGGAACTTTTACAGCTGGTGCCCTTTTTAAAAAAAATTTTCCTCGCCCCTGCATCTCAGACAGCCCGAGTCCGCCACTGCATGACATAACCTGTTATGTCCAATGAGCACAAAAGGCAGGGTGGGTAAATAGAGGCTGAAGCAAAACATGTCCATGTGTCCTCAGCATATGCCCCAACAAGTGTGCTAACATTCCTGCGTAATTGCTGTCTGAAGCACTACGGGCCAGGGAGGTTGCTCAGGTAGAAGAATGGAGCTGTCCTGAGAATAACATCTGTGCGTAACCTGAGCTTGACCCAACATGCTCACTAATCTGCTTAACTGCAGCTGGGAGATCTGAGATCTGAGAGGTGATGGATGGTGCTGAAAAAAAAAATGTAATCATCAAAATAGAGATGATAGATGTGGAGGTGAACACGCTCACCGCTGACATTTACCCGTACAGTATCTGAA
>JAJHUR010091762.1:0-15020 GCA_027495735.1 Lutjanus campechanus | reverse complement strand
GCTGTATCTGGTGAGATTGAGTTAAAAATGTGAAATCAGCAGCTATTAGTTTTTATTTTTGTTCCTGTTTTTCTTTCTTTTCTTGTAGTTGTCTCACATTCATACTGATTATTGCATGCACATGTGTGATTATATTCATTTACTTTATTGGTGAACTGTCAACTTGTAACCCCATCCTACATGATTTTGTTTGAATACCAATCAAAAAAATGATCACAATACTTCAGAGAATCAATTTCTGCTCCCACCTAAATATGCACTATATGGCTACATACATAGACCAGCTAAAGCTACAAAAACTCAGCAAGCATTTTCACCAGCTGATGAAATTTAGAAGAAGACACAGAAATAAAGGCGATCTAAGAACAAAAACTGTATTAAAGTACACTATAATGAGAAAATGAAAATGTTATACTATTTCAATCTAGCATAAACAAGTCTGGATGTTTACTATGGACAAATTTTTAACCCTCCTAATTGAATCACATTCTGAGTGGCCAACAAAAGACTGACCGCTTAAGACAGAGTGGTGGTTCTACTTGGCTGTTAGTGAGCTGCCAGCCTGCGTATCTCTTGCAGGGCTTTTTGTAACATTATACCACAAAATGATTGGTTAACCAGCGATGTGCTTCTTAATCTTGGAAGTACTATTGCACAAAGTATCCTATGGTAGTTACCCAGACATGCAAATGTTTCCACGTACACTTTTACTTGTGTTTTTTTCGTATTTGGCTAATATGGCTGATAGACCACAACTAAACATCCCTGATGTTCTGGTCAGAATTTCATATCTTAAGATCTTAATTTGACCGGGTCAATTTTAATTTTTAGACGCAAATCATTTATTTGTGCTGAGGACTACATTTGTAAACCCTAAAAATATATACTTGAAATTAAGCTTTTGGCAAGGCAAAAAATTAAAAGATTTGAGAAAAAATTCTAATATAGATTCAGGCCACATAAATTAAGATTCATTGTTTTCTAAGTTAAATAATTCGGCATTATAAATTTACATTTCAACATTAAATGGAGTGATTCAATTTCACAACTTGGTATTGGTAGATTAAATTTTTTATGGCCATTATCTGCCTTCATGCCAAACTGAAATGAAAAGATGAAACATACTAATATAACAAGCAAATGATGAACAGTAACCTAGATATTAATGCATAAACAAATGAGGAACTGCACCCATTAACTTTTTGTTCTTGATTAAACTGTGAAACATCCTGCTGTGCTCTGCAGAAGTGACTTGTAATCAACTTCCAATCATTAATGGCCCTGCTATCTGCACCTGGCTCCTGAATAAACAAAAATCTCATTGCCCCCCTCAATCACTTGAAAGTTATCCCACTGAGTGGCACTTCCAACATCATCAGCGATACAACTGGCTGATTCTGGGGCCCCGAGAGGCAGAAAACTCCCTCCGAAGAAAGCTTGATCAGTTCCCTTTGGGCTAAACATTGCTATTCTTTGAATCATGCTGTTCGGTGAATCATAATCACAGCTCGGCTCAATTGGACTCATTGTTGCCAGGCCGGCAAGCCTGTTTTGTCTGCTGATTGATTCATGTCATGTGAGAGCAAGATACTCAAAAAGACCTATCATCATTCATTTGTGTTGGTTTCTGTTTATAGGCCACTCTCTATTGATGATTACTATATCGAAAGATCTTTAATTAGTGGCTTTTGTGTGGAAGACAAATGAAAAACAAAAGACAAGCACAGTGCAGCCAGATCAAAATGAGAAAGCGCTTGATGAGTAAACATTTTAATTATGCTGTTAAATATAAAATGAAAGGTAACATTTCCGAACAAATTAGTCTAAAGGTCACTCCTGTTTGAAAGTGTTCAGCTAGTGATTTTTTTTTTTATCCCTGTCCTCTGTTACAGTCCATTGTGTTGTCTGGAACAATGCAGCAGCCTCAGCTGTACATGTAAACAACATGCTATATATTCTGTCAATTTTCTTTTTTTGAAATATAGAAATAAACACAATGGTGACTCTTCAACAGTCAAGGTCTTGTAGAGAAAGTGCAGTGAGAAGTTTATCACCACTGTTCATTAGTTACCATGGAAAACACATAACACCTACATTTAGCCTGGCAGCACACCAAGTCTTTGGGCTCTATTTTTATTACTATTCTTACATCTTACATCTTACAATTCCATTATTCCAGGAACATTAAAATGTACAAATATCTTAGCCAGCAACATGGTGTTGAGATGGAATTTTTATAAATGTATTAATAGAAAAACACATTTGGGTATGCTGCAGATTTCAGAATGTTATTGGTATTTAAGAGTGTACGTACAGTGAAATAGTTAAGATTACTAATTACTAACTACCTGTTGCAAAAAAGTAATCAGTGATCCAAGTATCACAATATTAATAGTAAGTAAGTAATGTAATTTGACTTTCCACTTGACTTTATTTTTCACTACTTTTGGATTATCTCAATATTAAATATGGTGAAATTGTTTAGCCTGACATCATGGTTTATGTTCATTTTTAGGTTCATTAGTTTGTCGAACTATCCCTTCTTTTGTTGTGCACAATTTAACTGATTGATTGACTTAGAGGCCAAACAATTTGTGAAATTTCCACTTACTGAAAGCATTTTTTAACTAAAGGCCACAATAATGGCAACTATAAGATTAGCTCTGGTTTTAAATGAGACCAGAGTGCTCTTGTGAGACCAGTGAAGTGTTGTAATGTGCTATGTGCACATACTGCACATAGTAGTGTATCGTTCTTTATTATAAAATGTGTTTTAAAATCACAATCTGCTAATAAACGTTTTCAGGTGAGCAATACATCAGTGGGCTAAGCTGAGCAAAAGAAAGAACAAAGCAGGATGGCTAAAATACTTTGTCCTATTCCAATGGCTGCATTTGTTATATGTCATTTGTGTGTAGCAGGCACTGGAGGTGTCTGCTTGAACTAGCTGACATGCTACACTCCATTTCAATTGGGACAAGTTTGTGGAATTGATAATAATATAAATGCAGAAAAAGAAACAAAGAAAGAAAGAAAGAAACTGGGGAGTGATATTATCATCAAAAACACATTTTGGATGGTTACCAGAGTTTTCCCTGGATGTTTTTGAGACAAACGGTAGCAAAGGCCAAATCATGGTTTGACAAATTAAAGTGTCATTTTAAATCTTGTAACAAGATGGAAAAAAATATATAAAAAAAACAAAAACAAAAACAAAGATTGTGATAAATTATTTTAGGGACTATATTAGGCACAGGAATCTACTGTATGTGCAGCACAACTATTCTTTGCATATTTCACTCCCCTACTACTTTTTCTCGTTGATAAAGGACACAAGAAGGAAAAGAACTTTTTAAGTGACCAGTGTACAGGTATAAAAAGGTGGGTGAAAAATATGCTGAATCTTAATTTTATATATATACATATATATATATAGAAACATAAATTGATATAGAGTCACTGGGTCACAAGCTATAGGTTGCAGGTTACAGCCTGATGCCATCACTACAGTATGTGGAATCTACTTTGAACGAAGGAAATCAAAAAGGTCAACACCCAGTCCACTTACAAAACATTATGTAGCCTCATAAACTGATGACCACCAGTAAATTAGCTTAGGTTGGCAATGTGGATAGTTATAGCAGCAGTTACAATGTAAATCATATAAAAGATAGTATAGCAAGGTGACACACACCCATTGTTGTTATATATGCAATGATTAGTAGAATATCAGATAATATAATAATATAAAATATGACTGTTGGTATAACTGTGTTTGATGAAAGCTATATGACTTCCTGTAGAAGCCAATATTACAGAAACATAATTACATGGTGGTCTGTGTGCCAGACACAGTCATGTTTACATCCCTGAAGCAATATTCGATATAGATACTACAAGACTCCTACTGAGGAGTACTGAGCAATAAGAAGCCCCCTAAACAATGCAACAACCTAAAGGGAAATATCAGAAAGCCATTTCAGCCAGAATACACAATCTAATGCTCAAACATAAATCATATTTCACCGTGTAAATCGACAGCATGAAAACACCTGCACCTGCCCAACAACCAATGAAGGACCAGCTGAGCCAAAGACAGTAACTTTAACCTAGCTAGCTAGCTTTAGCAAAACATAGCAGGAAGAGTTACTAGCACCGGCAGCCTTGTACTTTAGTAGTAATAATAAGCACACAAGACATTAAAACACAGCATTTTAGCACAAATAGTTAGCTCACCTGGTGAAGTGAAGTAGCGTTCTCAGGTATCCCAGACAAGAAAACACGCTTGAAAAGTTAATAACTCGCAGCCGGAGAGAAACATGTCTGCGCAGGGAGAACAGAGTCACGTGCACAGGTGTAGCAGCAAATTCAGTGACCCGTCAGATTCTGTGACCTGATTAGTGTTTCCCCTTTGCTCAAACCAGAATTAAACGATGTTTTGGCCACTTAGAAACAGCGAAATAAACACAACATGAACATATTATGTTATGATAAAAATGGAACTACATGCTACTAGAGTGTACTGTGGCTCACTGGAAAGGCCCTGCTACACACCTGTGTTTACCCTATTTCTTATCAATATGGCTGCCATTAAAAAAGGTCTATCAGCATTCATTAGTGCCTGAGCACCCATATATTGATGTTTCAATCATTCCACATATTCAAAGTTCATATTATACACACATACACACACACAAACACACACGCAAATAAATATATATACACATTTATGTAAAAATTTATTGTTTATTATTTTCTTAAATTCAATTATATTGAATGCCGTGAGATAAAATATATAATTGGCTGTGTTACCTCAGGCATCTATTTTAATCCATGTCATTTATGGAAGGTTGTCAGCTTGTCAGGATCAGCCATCAGCGACAGCAGTGACCAGCATTATGCTTTCACGTCATTCCATTCTTATGAACTCTACATATCAAGAACACATTGAAAGAATTCCATCAAACTTGGCACAAATCACCACTTACCAGAGATGGGGAAAAAAAGTCAAAATTCTGAGATAAAAAGTCATAATTATGTAATAATTTCAACTTTTTATCTCAAAATTCTGAAAGGGCGTCCTCTGGCAGCTGCCCTGGTGGGGGGCCCATCTCAGCTGTTCTGCAGCCTGAAGAGGCCTCCTCGGCTGCCTACTGCCATCACCACCACCTCAGTCCTCTTGCCAAAGGCTGCTGGCACAGCTTTAGTCCTCTCCTACCAGGGAACTGCTTTTATTCTTTTTTTGAGGGCCCTAAATGTGCTCCACAATGCATGAAACCTGGCACATGTCAGTCATGGTGAAAATCGTGTATTTTATTACACAAGGGTGTGGGGAAACGGATCAATAGAGCCCCCTACAAAATTTCATCGAAGTAGCCCGGCCAGAACTTTCATCCTACATGTCCAAAAATCGGCAGACACGTGTATAATGACCATACTCTAAGCACAGCAGGAAGTCGGCTATTTTGAATGTATTGTGTAATTTTTACACTGTTACAACTTGGTTGTGGCGCCAGCAGTATCGTCCTTCCCCCAACGCTTTTGGGCAGCAACTGAGCATGTGTTCCAACGTGCCACACCTCTGACACAGCTGGTATGACGGGGTGTTTGCCATGCTCATGTGTTTGATACAGATGATCTGAAAACAGATTGGTAAGCTCTCAGCCTCGTTTCAAAGAGGTGATCAACTGAGTTTACTTGTGTTTACCCCCCAGTACAGCCCTGATTACATTTACTGCGAACAGAAAATTCATGTAAAGTCATATATAAAAAATGTGATGCAAAATGACCTCCATGTGATTCATTACTGTCACCTGGCAGCTCCATTTGCCACAGATATTTATGTAATATACATGTATGTCTGATGGATTTTGATAATTGAATGGATAATTTTGCACGAGACGGTTAAAGCGATGAAAGAATGTTTACAAGTTGTGAAGAGTTTCACTGAGGATCAACTCATCACTTTTGATCAAGAAGTCATATGAAAGTGGTTATTATGCAAATTTGTTGACAGTTGTACTTACTTTATTGAGCACATGCTAAAATGTGTACAATTGAACAACATACTGGTTGTTCAGATATTTGAACTTTGTTTTGAAAAACATAATTCTCATGCAAGAACTGAGCCAAAGTGGATTAGAAAAAATGTAATGTCAGGTTGTCGTAAGAGAGACATCTCAGACAATGTCAGCTTTGCATTGAAAATGACATAATTGACCGAATGACACTTGATGATATCAGTCATGAACAACAGTCATTCACATTCATGACAGGTGTCATGACATGGTTAAGACAGAGTAATGACAGTGTTATGGGCACCAAAGGGTGACCAACTTTGAGAAACTTTTACATTTGAACTACAAAGAGAGTTATTTATGCAAAAATATATTTTTTTCCTGTTTCCATATATTTTGTCTCTGATTAGATAAAGCCGCTTCCTAGGATGTTCTACTATCATCTAAAATAGGTTATAATGATGATGTTTGTTTAAAGACCGAGCCTCACTGATCCAGTTTCCTGTGCCTACCTATACCCATGTAAACCCTTTCTCTCACAGGGGGGGGGGGCAATAAAACCTCACTGAGACATGCCTCCGCCCTGAGTCTCACTCCCTAGGTTCCTCACTACCACACCTCCTGGCGTATCATCGATCCCTATCTGACCCTCCTTTCATCCCTCCCTGTTCAACCTCATTTCATTCCACCCTCAAACCCCGACAGGCAGGATTAAGTCTCACCTCCAGATGAACTCTGTAATTTGAAATGGCTTGATCATTGGTGAAAACATCACGCATATATGGCCCCCATTGTGTCCGAGTGTACAGACCGCATCTGACTGAGGTTGCTGTTTTTCATCCTGTCTATTATATAAACTGATTTGGCCGGAGACCTTCGCCTTGCTGGGAGCCAAACGTGATGTGATGCTGGCTGACACATCATGACGTCCCTCCCCCTCGCTGACTTCAGGCGCTCTGGTGGAAGTCTGGTGCTCTACCTCACAGCCTGCAGTTACCCGAATATCACCTCGCTGTGTTTTTTTGACAGAGGGAAGAACGGCGTGAGATGTGAAACACGGAGAACACAGTCGTCTGAAAGAACCGCACCTCTGAATGTTGGGGAGAGATAAAGCTGTGTTGGAAGCGTGAAGATAGTGAGAATTAGATGTTACATGCGTGTTATGTGTGCTCAAAGAAATTCATGTTAGCTCTCGCAGGAACAAGTAGACCTTCTGTGTCATGCTGGATAGATCTTTTCTCATCAAAAATACAAAACAGCATGAAAGATGCGTGTAAAGCATTTCAACATTTCAACTTTAGGTGAACTATTCAAATTTTTTGGTAGAAAAAAGTGGGATGGCATGAAAGATGGAGCTCCGACAGAGAGTGAGTGAGATTCAAGAGCATTAGGAGTCAGACAGAATGATATTGTGTGTTCGCCGAGAGACAAGAGAAGCATTAAAAAGGTAGTTTGGATTATTTGGTGCATGATTTTTGGAGGTACTTGTCAATAGTCAGTGTGTTGGCTACAGTAGAGGCTGGTTCGGAGAAGCAGAGAGGGGCAGCAGCACCGAGGCTAAGCAATGAAGTGCTGTGGCCACTTGAAGCTACTACAAAGAGTCTTTAACTGGTCATGAAAGAGTTTAAAGTTAATACTGATGCGTCTACATGACCTACATAAGCATTTCTATATAATTTAGTTCTTCTTAATGCCTGCTACCAGGTCAGATTTCTCTGCGAAATCAGATAAAACAAGCCTTTGTTTACATTATATAAGTCTTTTCAAAATAACTACTCCATAGTTATGTGTTATGTTATAGAAATCAGTTATTTTATCTTGGACAACACTGGAGTTGCTGCTGCTGCCGCTGCCTCGATCTGTCAGTCGTTTGCGTTATTGTGTGACTGCTGTGTTTTAAAAGGATGGTTCAGATTCATCAATGTGAAACAATAACACAAACAAACTAACTGATCGAGGCAGTGGTAGACCAACAACTCCCTGGTTTTGTGAGGTAAAATGATTGATTTCGACTACAGAGTTTGGTTGGTTTGGATAGGGTGATAGGTGATATGTGACTCATATAACAACAGTTTCCTGTTGGAACCTACCTTTAAGTGGCTAATATCCTTTTTGTTGCTAACCCAGCAGTTCATTGCTTAGCTTCCCTGCCGCTGCCCATCTCGGCTTCTCCAAACTGGGGGCGTGCCGACTGACATCTATTGTAGGTAATACACTGACTATCTCATACAACTCTACATCAAATAATCCAAACTATCCCTTTAATACCACAGAATTTCATGCTTTAAATTATTGTCTTTGCTTAAAAAAAATCCATATACTGTATTGACAAAGTTTCATTTTCATCCTTTATTGTCAAAAAAAAAAGTCTGCAACCATATAAAAATACACTAAACTCTTCAGAGGCTGAATTTTTGCTTATCAAAATGACCTCACCTGGCCTCAAGCAGGATGCTTTACAGATAAGCTCTACCACAGAGACCTAAGCAGTGTGAAGTAACGCAAAAATTCTGCCTCCATGTCTCACACTGTGCTGCACCCCGGCAATATGGCGGCCTTAACCAAAGGCAGACACGTATATAAATAAATAAGTTAGTAGGAGATGTGCTCTTGAAGCTGTATTACTGGGCTGACGGCTTAAGCTTAGGGAGAGGGAATGAGGGACAAATTTAGCAGCAGATCTTAGAATAACTAGGTGGGGATAAAGCTTATAAAAAGTGCAAATGGCTGCACTTCTGGACGGTGTGCTTAAGGCCCTGAGATGAAGTGCTGACTGTAATGTTTGCAGTTTTGTGGTGGAAAAAAAAAAGTTTAATGAACTAATTTATGCGCTTCAAACCTCTAAAAACTTGAAGAGGGATTACTGGAATCTTCTCAACCTCCGAGTGTGCAACGCTAAAGTGATCCAGTTTGTAGACAAGAGAGAGAAAATGAGAGTAAAACTGGATCAGTGGGAAAATCCAACGTTTTTCGCCACTAATATTGATTTAGTTCTTTTTGATAACACAAAAATTCCTAATCCTAAATATGCTCATTCATTCTGAGGCTGAGGCTTACATGAGAACATTGATACCACTCTCATGTCTGTCCATTAAATATGAACCTACTGTACAAGCATGAAAAGGCTAATTTAGCTTAGCATAAAAGCTGGAAATGAAACAGCAAGCCTGGTTGTCTTTACAGAAGTTTCTATGAATGAGATATAATATATTAATTAGTGCGATGTCAGAAGTAGATTTTGTCAACTTTAGACTGACTCAGGCCAGCTGCTTCCACTCTTAGCTAAGTTAACTGTCTCCTGCTTCACATTTAATGGACAGATATGGGAGTGGTATCGAACTTCTCTTCTAACTTTCTTCAAAAACCAGAATAAGCATATTTGGTAAAATGTCCAAAAATTACTCCTTTAACTCCTGCTGTTTAGTTTTCTTTCCTGTTTTTTGTACTTAAATATGATACGTCTAGGCTCATCTATGTTGGAAAGAAAACCAGTTTAAATTCAATGTTTAGGGTCACATCTTTAATTAGCTGATGTTATCAAAATGCTAACTAACTAGTTGGCTAATCTACATAAGTTATTAGCCAGCTAGTTAGCTAGAATTTTGATAACATTAGCTAGCTTATTCAGCAGTGTCTTGCTAACATTAGCTAACTTAAGATGTGATCCTATATATTGTTTTTTTTGTTTGAAAGGAGAACTGGAGCAAAGACCAAAACGGGGGGTTGGGCGGGACTTAGGAGGGGTCAGTTGACCCTCAACTGCTCCAGCGCTTGAGCAAGCTTGATAGTCAGAAGAGCCTCAGTCAACTTTTTCGTTTCCTGTTTCCAGCACTTAGATATGCTGTGTGCTCGCCTTGTTTATGTCGGAAAGCAAACATAATTTTGAAGATGGCGGAACATTGTGGCTGGGGAACGTGTAAAAGCTACATATAAAGTAACATCTTAATCAGGTTAGCTAATGTTAGCAAAGTGCTTGCTAGCTACCTAGTTAATGATTGCTATTGTGTAGATTAACTTAGCTAGTTAGCTTAGTTTTATAGGTCTTCCAGCATTATCTTATGACCATCTTCAAAATGTGTTTTTCTTTTCAACATAGACAAGTCTAGCACAATGCATATCTGAGTAGCCTACAGGAAACAGGACTGACTGAGGTTTTTCTGGGTACCAAGTGTGCTCAACTGTTATTGGAGCAAAGAGAGAAAAGGGGTGGGACTTCTGAAGAATCATTTTGCTAGTCATTGATGCATTCAACTAGAAGAGTGTGTCTGGTGTGTCATGTGGTGGGAAACAGGGAGTGCAGAGCAGGCTGTGTCCAGCGTGTGTGCAATAGTGTTGTGAAATGAAGATGCCGACATAAGAAATGTGACTGCTACATATGTTGTCCATTGTGGAAACAAGATTCCAAAATGAAGCAGTTAAAGGGAGTGAAGAGACAGCAGTCAATTGCAGTATAAAACAGAGCAGTCAATAAAATAGATTTTTTTAAAAATGTGAATCACTGCAACCACGAGAGGTCCTTGAGCGTACAGTCATAAATATTCACAAAAAATATTAGGCTAATAGGAACAGTAGTATGTGAGATTAGCTGCAGATAGATACATACATGGACACACACTCACAACCAAATACATGATCCACGCCAAGCTTACGTCTGACTGAAATATCAACATAAAGTACACAGGAAACAGGTGGTACAGTGTCCCAATGCTGAAAGGACCTGTTGGTTCATATAAAAGCAGAAAAATGTCAAAACTAAAGAGCTGTGCTGAAGTAAACAGAAACAGAGTGAGGTAAAAATAAAGGCTATACAGAAAATCACAGGAAGGAACTCAGCAGCATGTCGAGACGTATGAGAAAATAAACATTTCTTAATACGGCTTCCCACCAGCATGGTACAAAAACTTATTAACTGCATTTTATCCAGCACCTCACTTACCTTCTTGGAACAAGAAAAACAAACAAAGAGCAGGTCAACTCACTCGCAGGGGAGACTAGTAAAGGTACAACAAACAGTGAAACACTCATCATATGATTACAACTTTGTGCTCAGGGGTGAGAGCCATGTCCCCGCAGGTGTCTGACCATATACAGTATGCTTTTTTTGAACTTGCGTCAGATGGAGTGATTAGCGCCAAGATGTAAAAACACAGAGTCATCCAGCAGATCTAACTGCAACGCCACCTGCATTTGTTGATTGTCTCAGGGTCTGCTGCTCTTTCATCCAAACCCCCACATCTTAATTTCAAAATGTAAAAACAAAAAAAAAGTGAAGTAGGAAGTTGAGTTAAAAACCATCTGTTTTCTACTTCTCTCAGCTCTTAGTAAAAAGTCACAAAAAAAGCACAAACTGTGAGCGGTTCTGCTCCACTCCACTCAAGGGATGAATTTCAGCAACGTCTACCCCTAGGTTGTAATGAGATCTGCACACTTGAGGCAAGTGGCTTGAGGCGACACTAGCATAACACACCCAACTCTCAGAAAGAACTCTCAGTGGTCAAGTTGCATTGTGGGTAATGTAGGTACCAGATATGGACAAGGATGCGGAAAGAGTGGAATAAAAAGATGTTATCTCTGCTTCAGATGCATCAGTCTTAATACTTTTCCAAAACTGTCCATTGTGAGTTGGACAGCATTACGGGAGTGCAATGCTATGCTGAATTGGCTAATTGGTGCAATGCTAAATCAGTGGGGTACTCTTTCAGCTTCCAGCCATGTTAAGGCCAAACTAGCCTGGACAACTCTGTCATGTTCTCTTTTATCTAGAGATCACAGGGCTTTGGAGGAGCTCTTTTGAATGTTTTTTTTTAATGACCAATCAGCATGCTAGCTGCTTTCATAAAATGAGCCTAATAAACCTTCTATTTTCAATCATTTGTTCCTCCACATTCTTACACAAACAGAAACATGCTGTCACTACCACTAACTGTGCAATTTGTGCACTGTTGTTGTTTCACTCGTACTTGAAAAGCGAGAACTTGAATAAATCTACTAATGCACTAGAGTGCTATCTACACCAACATCCTCCACCTGTCCAAAAAAAAAAGAAAAAAAAAGAAAGAGAAATGGGAGGTGTGATTGCACCCTCAGCCTCTGTGACTGGGACATCTGTTCCATGGCAGATACTCCTCCCTGCAGACCTGCACTCTTCCGGAGCTGGGCGTCACCCCTCTTCAAACCGCAGACAGAAATGTTTCCTCTTTCCCTCCTCCATCTCCTTGACTGGAGTCAATACACTGCTGCTCCTGGAGCTATTACCGATATGCTCCGGCCAAGTGTAAAGCCTCTATCTGCCACTTATCAGCACACCAACTTTCCTCTATGAAAACTTGCCATTACGCCACACCACTTCCAGTCTCCTCCACTTCCAGAATGCATGATATTGGAGCTATTTTGGTCCATTTGAGGCCTTCTGAGAGCAACTTTCATCAGTTAGTAAAGTATCACCTGCAGTAAGCGTCAGCGTATACTTCTTTTGGCCTCTAAAAATTTCTAGAAAACCACAAGTCCAGCATTTCTTTAATTACCTTCATCAAATAATTATGCTACCAAACAATGCTGTATCTTTATAATGAGTATGTTGGAAGATGGTGGCAGCAAGATAAATCATATTTAGTTAATTAAACTGAATGAACATATTTTTTGTAAATAAAACACCAGAGCCAGTTGGGCCAGGTTTTCTTTGAAATCACAAAGTTATGGAGATTCATGAGCTTTTTAAGAAAAGCAGAATTTCATTACTTCACATCTCTATTAGGATACATAATAAAAGGGCCTATTAAAGATTTAATAAATGAACTTCTGTGTGAAGTCAAATGGATTTGGCAAAGGCTGTGGGGTAGAATCTCTCTCTCTCTAACACACACGCACGCAGAAAAGAAAGGGACTCGGGGTCCTATTATGCTGGAAGAATAAGCAGAGCCGTCAGAAATGGATTAGCCTTGTAAAACAAATTTGGTTTCAGTTTTGAAAGAATGGAGCCATGCTTTATTTGAGGTCTATTGGTAAAAACAGAACAGCAAGAGCTTCAATGAAAACAACCGGTGTGATGTGATGAATAAAAATCTGCTCATGCAAAACAAGTAAAAGCATGAGTAAGTGTGAGGGCTACCAGTACTGGGAGATATTGAGCCCAAAAGCACGACAATGGGGCAGGGGCAAGCAGGGAATCCCAGGTCCAAAAACAGGCAGGGAGGGTCAAAAACAGGTCGATGAGGCGAAACAGGGAAAATAGCGCAGGATAGCTTGGCAAAAACACATAAGACAATCTGGCAGAGGGAATGTGGACTGGTATATATACTGGGGGACTGAGAGAATGAGCCACTGGTGAGGAGATGGGCGGGGAAAACAAGGTGAGGGTAATGGGCAGATTGCATGGGCCGAGAGGGAGGCGAGATCTGAAATGACTGAGAGTAGGACTGGGTATTGTTTAAAAAAAAAATTACGATACCAGTAGCAATAGCAGTACCCTTAAAGTGATACCAATACCAATGGAGTACTGCATTCAATACCTGTTTTTGAAGGTTCTTCTTTATGAAGAACGCTTGTAGTGATTGGCTGCAAGCAAAACCATATACATGATTTGATGACTGCAGGTATCATTTGATTAGAGAGGTTTCAACGCTACTTAGTATGAGATTATATCAATATTTTGATACCTCAAAGGTTCCGAGTACCAATACCCAGTGATAAGACATGAAAACGAAGCCCAGTGAAAACAAACTAAGAGTCGGAGGGAAACGTCAGATAACACATGCATCAGTGAAATCACACCTGGAGATAGAATAGTGACTTCAGTTTCTGGCGGCGGAAATAAAACATTGATGTTGAAAACACCTCTTGAACTGAAAAAGGCAACTTTGGCAGTGAAATGCTTGATTAAGGAAACGATGTTGTGGCACTGAAAAATACATCACATGCATTTAAAATAGTTCATTTTTTATTTTGATATGTGTTTTTCAGCAACAATCTTGTGATTTTCGGCGGTTGGCACTGACATGACCGCACACCCTGGCTACAACTTTCACAGGTTCACCTGGAAAACTGAAAGCAAGGCTGTCTCTCTATGCTCACATAGAACTTAATGTTAGCTATGATAGCTGACATTAGCTAATGCTAGCGCTTGTTCCAGAAGACCTCTGTTAGACCAGCATAATGTCAGTTAAATGTTAAGTTTTACCCAGCAAAGCTCCATGAGAGGCAGCTCCAGCTCTAGCTGCCGTAACACGACGCAGCCGCGCCAGGTGGAATATTTAGCTGTAAGAAACAGACTCAATGTACTTACAGTTTGGAAATTTCAGGTGAACTCTTGGAGGACATTTCTGTATGCTAGGTGTCAGGCAAGAGGTCTTGGAGCAGACATTGGGTCCAGAGGAGTGACATTTTCTCATAGTGTAAAGATTCAGTGTTGCCAGATGGAAAATACAGCAATATCAATACAGCGACTTTAAAATTATCCTGTTTTAACAAAAACTGTTCTAGGCTATATAGTGAAAAAACCTGGGAAGGGGCCAAGACATAACTTGCCAACATTGAGACCCCAAAAGCTGCCAGAAATGGGTTGTGATCATGAAAAGGAAAACATAAGGTGTGAAAATTTGTCATAAATTGGGAGAAATACAGGAGAATTGTGATGCTGGGAGGACAATGAAAATCAGGAGTCTTCTGGCAAAATCGGGAGGGTTGGCAAGTATGGGCCAAGATACTGCATAGAATGTCAAAACTATGCCATGTGCAACATGTTACACAAAGGCTCTGTCATCTATACAAGATTGAAACTGGGTATCACTTCACCCTGAGTTTATCACAGCCCATTTCACAATCATTCTTTCTGTTCTCACCCATCAAAACAAAAGCTCCAGGTTTACACACTGCATCACTGCCTTACCAGCTGCTTGTTAGGTTTCATTGTGTTGGCAAAATTATCATACTTTGTGCCTTTTTTTTTTCTTTTTTTTTTTTTTTGGAGTTATTGATCATATATTGTACCGTTCTTAGAATTATGGT
>JAJHUR010091761.1:0-98526 GCA_027495735.1 Lutjanus campechanus | reverse complement strand
ACATCTGCTGAAGACTTATTCAGTTTTATATATAAAATTAAACTTTTAATATGTTTCCTATATCTCTTTGTTAGGATGACTGGAGGCTGTTTTTCCTCATGTTTACCATCTGTAGAGAGGATATGGGGACATTTAGGGTGTATATCATTTTTTATTTTGATTTAATTTTTGTTTTATGTATGTGTTGTATTAGTATATTCCAGAGGGACAATATTCAGTACTCATCAGAGATTTAAAAAAAAAATGTAAATGAGTCAAAGTTGACCTTAAAGTCTTCATCTGTTGTCCTTAGCCGGATATTAATAAGGAACAAATTTTTGCCCATCTAATTAAACTCAAGGACATAAAGGTAGTAGTAAAGAGATAAAAGATTTTTAAGATACCTTTATTTTGGTTTCTCTGCATATTCATAATATCACCTGTTGCACTTCAGCCCAGAAGAGAGAGTACTCCCCTACTTCCTGTGGCTCTGATAGCAGGACGTCTGAGGGGAGGAGAGAGAGCAGTGAACCACCAGTGGTGAGGAGAATCATCTTGTACTATCGTATTATGTAAAAGTAATGAAAAAGGATTTGCCCACACAAGTATCTCTTCTTTAATGTTTATCTCTGTATTCCTAGATCCTCATCAGGCAGAGCAGCAGTCCAGCTGAGACAGAGTGCATCGCTGAGGGACAAACGAACCACACAAGACCCAAACTCAGAGAGAAAAGTTAGAGATTACGTCACTAATTATTTCTTAAAAACAAATATCACTGTGATATCTGTGTGGATGTGCTTGCTCTGTGCATGGATGAATAAGTACTTTGCATCCCATACTTCTCGTTTTTAAACTTTCACATTTTTTTATGTCCTCAATCCACCTCATTCACCCACCCTACTTAGGTGAGAGTATAAGCAGTGAGACGTCCAACGGCTACCTCAACGAAGCTGAGGTCACCTGGCAGGCCTTTGACGAGGAGGCTGACACTCAGTCCACACAGTCAGCCCACATGGACGTGACAGCCGACCCCCAGAGCCAGGGCAGTCTGCTGCTCAGCCACAACGACGCTCTTGCAGGTATCGAAACTGAGCACCTAAACATATGTGGACCCTGTATTTATTCCAGATGTTGATAGTAATGATGATGACACTTTATTAAGAATTAAGACAAAAAATGCATACATTTTACATTACAATCACAGAAGACAATATTTAAGGCTGAATGAACGCACATTTGATAGGGGTTTACACTTCATTTAGTTTTAGGATTGAATGGTGAACAGTTCTTCAGTCTGACCATATTGAATCGTGGAATCCTGTTTCTCCAGTTTGATGGCAACAATCTGTGTTCACCGTTCAAGACCTGGTTGGGGTCAGAAACAACGTTGTTGGCCAGCCATACTATGTTATTTTGGTTGTTTGATTAATGAATTTTCTCCAGGGGTTGACCCACAATCTGTAAGCAGATTTTCATTTGGTGGAACAGTTTGTCCTTCAAGGTAGTGGACAGACACTTGTACTCTTGGGCTTGTATCGTTTATAAGCAGACAAAGAAACATACAATGTAGATGATATTAGAAGGGATTGGCCAATAAGAAGATAAATATGGACACTGTCTTTTCTCAGACTTTTTTTTTTGTTGAATAATTTTATTTAGTAAATACAGTAGATATTGTTTGTTTAAAAATCAAAACACATCTCACAGAGCAAGTCAATATGTTAACATTCGGCACAGAGAAGAAATGAAAGATCAGCAGTTGAAAGAGTTCAGCAGCTCTGCAGGTTCATCTGAGGTGTGCCCCATCTGGGGTTTTGGTGCCTCCTGTAACCTCACTCTTGATGGATTAGTCATAGCTGGGTAGAGTGACCCAGTAAGGAAACTTGACACGCATGTCAGTATCTGCTACAGTACCTCCCTGGCTAAATCATTTAATCTTTTAAAGCTGCTGACAGCTTGTGTGTGTTTTTGCTTCGTGAATTGCTTTGTGAAGAAAAATGACCTGTGGCCTATAGTTTGATTAAGACAGAATCATCTAAATTACTTGTTTGATATTTGTTTTATAGGAGAATAATCAACAATCAAGGCCCACTTCTAATTGTTAAAAAAAAATCAGAGGACCACCTCCCCAAATAAAGAGCTAATAAATATATAACATGACACAAAAGGAGAAAAAATAAACTGGGCTGTAGCAGGATTTCAACACACTTTGCTTTTGTCTCAGAATCACAGCCTGTCATTATCAATCCAAATTTAATGTGTTCAGGGTCATACTTCCTCATTACATGTCTTGGTGCAGGATTGTCTCCCACATCGCTTTTTTGTTTCAAAAAAATGATCCATTTTGTGTCCCTGCATCCGAAAGAACATTAGCTAGCTAATAGTGGCAAAACACCTGATTCAAAGGTAATGAGTCATTAAAGGTATGCATCTCAATTTTTTTTTATTAATAGGAGTTCTTGTGGACATTTAGATATAAAAATTACTCGTTTTGCAAATGAGAGGTTGTGAGGTTTAGAGTCATTGTTTTAAACTCTACGTTTACCCTCTCCTTCTCCCCTTCCATCATTCTTGATGGAGACTCACCACTCTGCCCCTCCCACCCTTGTACGTGAACTTCTGTTCGTGTTGTCCTACATTGTGATCATCACGAAGTTGTCACTCCTGGCTTGTCCCTGTGCTCCCTTCTCCTCAAACACAGTTTTATCCCTTTCCCCTTGTCGTTTTTTAGGTCCTGAGTGTGCCCTCCCTCCCCACTCTGCACCCCCGTCCTACCACCACCACAACCACTACCACTACCCCCAGAACCCGCCCGCCTCACCGGCCCTGCTGGTGCACACAGAGTGCCCGCGGGACTGCCCCCTGGACGACACCATGCATCAGTCTGTCTTACACATGCCACACCACTTGGGTACTGCTCCCCAGCTGCTACTCATCATATAAACCTTATTTACTTTTGACTCTCCATGTTCTATATTTTCTTCTTTGATTTCCTTTGCTTTACATTACACACATCCATTTTGTTGTTTTCTTTTTTTTTTCCATCCTCCCAACTGGCAGATGCTGTTCAGTTTCTCAATTTGATACATGGAAATGCTTTTTTCCGGTTCTCCTCGGAACTAAATATGCATTCCTTTTTTCTAATTTTAATTGTGCACAACCTTTTGCACAAGGAGTGAAAAATCATCAGATCTGCAACACACACTTTCCCTTTCTGAGTCTTTTCCTGGCCTTATCACTCCCTGTTCTCCCCCATCGTTCTCCTGCTGCCCACTAGGTGGCACTGTCCTCCCACAGTTCAACCTGAGTTCACTTGGATGATGCATGTGACTTGTGCCCGTTTCCCAAAAGTGTTTCTGTGCTTTGATCAGTTTCAGCAACAGATCTTAGTGCTTGGATGCATTTGGGAAAATGTACAGGGAGACTAATTAATTTGGTCAACAACTGCTCAAACAATAATACTGGTAATGATCTTTGAGGGTTTATTCATCTTTTAAGTATTACAGACAAGTCTCAAATTTTAAAAAGCTTTTATAAAAAAAAAAAAAAGTTCTGCATTTGTTGACTGAATCCCACTTCCTCTATGAAACTAAATTTGTTTCACGTTGTATTAGGTACCAGCTACTACAAAAATATAGCTGTTAAATAATTTAAACCACCCAAAACTCTCTCTCTGACCATGCAGACAGTAGTGAGTGCCTGGCTGATGATGTCAGCATCATTGCGGGTGGGACCCTGACCGGTTGGCACGCTGATTCAGCCTTTGTCCTCTGGAGGAGGATTTTAGGTATCCTCGGAGATGTCAACAGCATCCGCTGCCCCAAAATCCATGCCAAGGTCTTCTCCTATCTGTATGAACTCTGGCACAAGCTCGCAAAGGTGAGGTGGAGAGAAAAACCACCAACATATGAAGCTTCTTCTTTTTTTGTTTGTTTGTTTATACTGACTGTAAGTGAATATGTGCTTACAGATTCGGGACAATCTCGGGATCAGCGTGGACAACCAGTCTTCTCCACCCCAGCCTGCCTTCATCCCTCCTATTCGAATGCTGGCCTCCTGGCTCTTCAGGGTATCAACAACACAGCATACAACATTCAGAAAACAATAGTCACAATCAAAATACTTGGTTATCATTTTGACAGTGTACAGAATGAATAATCATTTCTCTCAAAATATACAACAAGTTGTAAATGAAGCTGTCTGGAAGGAGCCGGGGCACTCCGATGCTACATGTAAAAATCTTGTTGCTAATGCTACTTTTTTGATCCAGTGCAGCATTCCCGTTTATTTCATTATACTGCAAATTGCATTTAGCATTTGATAGCCAGATCCACTCAAAGACCAGAACCTTTGCAAATCTGTAGATCAGCATTGTGTAGGACCAAAGGTTGAACAAAAGGCAGAACAAAAACACTCCCACACACAGTCATCTTCACTTGCAATGAGAGGTCTTTGATGACTAACAACGTTTCAGTACAATAATCTTTTGTCAAGTTATTTAGACAGATCCATTGTCAGTCAATGGTTTTCATTGAAAGCTATAGTTATTTCACTTGTTACAAGTTCATTAATGAGTTTAGATGCTGTAAACAACATGTGGTAGGTGTTTCCCTGGGAGAATCCTCTAATGCTCAGGAAGCAATTTGATTATATTTCCAGCAGCAGCAACAAATAATAAGCAGGACTGAAGCAGCAGATGCTGTTACTAAACACACAATTAAATTAACACTTCCCAATCGTAATGTTTCAGCAAAACTATAAAAACAAAAATGTTGAATATTAAAGTCAGACTTAGTAGTTTGCCTCATGGATGGAGAAAAGCAACTGCGGTCACATTAGTTGTCATTGGTTTAAAAAAAAAAAAAAAAAAAAAAAAAAAAAGGCAAAACTCAACTTACCACCCCATACCTGCAGCCTGAGTAAGGACGTTATCCTGCATACTACACGGCGACAATTGAACACAAAATGTTAATTTGAAAATTGTTTTATTGATTTAAAAATGAACTGCAGCCATAGCAACAGAAACAGTCATCATTACAATGCCATAATTAACCAATCAGAATTAACAAGTAGTGAATTAAGTAAGGGATAATATACAGTGAGCAGGTCATTATTGTGAAATAAACCCAAACAGGGTGATTCAGGACCTGGACGTGAAGTGGAGGGGTCTTGAATCACCCTGAAGGGGTTTACAGTATTTCACATGAATAACCTGCTCACTGTACATTATCCTGCTTATTTCATTGTTACTTACAAAAATAGATCGGAGTCTATGATTGGAACTGTGTCCATAACAACGGCCTGTTTTTAAAAACAATGGTCTGTTATACATAGCAGCGATCTTCTATAAAAAATAACAGACCATAGAATAGTGCATTTGACCAATTTGAATAGAGTATTTAACAAAGCCATGTAATAATATATGTTAAACATGTCTTTAACTCCTTGTAATAACACTGATCTCACATCTCCGTGCCCTTCACAGGCCACCATGCTGCCTGCTGAGTACAAGGCTGGCAAGCTGCAGGCATACAAACTGATCTGTGAGATGATGACCAGACACCAGGATGTGCTCCCCAACAGTGATTTCTTGGTGCACCTCTTCTACATCATGCACAAGGGCATCACCAGTGACGACCAGGTACAGGCAGGAGGTGGCTCCTACAGTAAATCTGACAGTCAGTATATTTCTCACCACCAGATGGCGCACCAGTCATACTCATGTGATGTGCATGGTTTGGCCCAGTTTAAAAACTGTAAAAGGATGGTTTGTAGTTGCCAATTTGCCATCTACTTTTTCCTGTGTGATGTGACTCGGTGATTTCTGTTCACCTGTTAGTTCTTGATGTAGTTCAGCTAACCCACTGGCTTATCATGTACACCTGATATGTGTCCAGTTCCAGTTCCTTTGACAGATATTGTAACTGACAGGAATGGGGACAGGGGTCATACAGGTGCACTGATTGTTGAGGCTTTGTTTCAGCTGGTAATTTTGAAAACTGCGTGCCAACCAGTGGTGATAAAGAATGCTTGGGTGTTTTGGCATCTTCCACCTCCTTTAGCCACACCCTTCCTCATATTTAAATCTGGCCTCGCTCCATTCCTTCCAGACGAAGCTGAGTGGAGATGAATGGAGTCGCCCCAAAACAAAGGACAGGGATAAAAGTGTGTGTGGGTGGGGGGTGTTTTGGATGCAAGTGTGTGTGTGTGTATATGTATGCCCTCCTGGCTGGGTTTCTATTGCGCCTTGGCAGTGCGACAAGCTTATTAGAATGTTTTCCATGTCGTTAAATAATGTTTTGAGCCCCCGCCGCGTATACGTGATTAATTAAGGATTGACGTCTGTCGCGCTCCGTTAGACTGACACGTCGGCCAGGGGCCCAGAGTAGGCTGGCCGGCCTGCCTGCCTGCCTGTGTGTATGCGAGTGTGTGAAGGAGCGGGAGGGGAGTCTGGGGAACGTAGTGTAGAGTAGAGCAATGAGGGGGGCACACGGAGAGACGAGGCAACATTCTCCAGCTTTTGTTGTGGCTCTGTATAATGCGTCGGGGGGCCAGAGCCAGGCTGGCCACTGAAGCATGCTCAAATTGGCCGGAGAAAAGAGTCCTCACGCCACACAATAGAGGACAGCCGCACGCCTGCTTAACATAAGAAAGTGGCTCTTACTCCCCCTCCTCCTTCCTCTCTGCCTTCACGCGCAACCCCCACCCCACCAAAAAAAGGAAAAAACGTATACTTTTCCAAATCCATCATACACACAAACATGCGCATACATATATATACATGTGTATACAGGCTGGTCTGCAGATCATCTAATGATTGTGCATGTGGAATTTGTTTAACATAGGGTTTGTGTTAAGTTTTGGTTTTTACACGCAGTATGTATTGTACAATTGTATCTTAAAATAGTCTTAGATTGCAGGTGGAACAATTTCTTTAGACTACCTGTTTTTCAAGAAATAAAATCTGCCTTAAACCAGGGTATTAAAGATATTTGATTTATGATGATAACAAACAAAGAAAAGTACAAAATCTCCACATTTGACAGGTTGAAAACAGAATTTTCTGCCATTTTACTTGAAAAATTACTTTAGCTTTTAATCAGTTATCAAAATATTGTAATAATTTCATTCTTCTTTTACCACTTGCCTGGTCGGGCAAGTCAGTTGCCAGATTTACTTGCCCGACATGGCATTTTACTTGCCCCGGGCAGTCCTTATTGTTGAGCCCTGCCTTAAACAGCCATGTTTATAGACAACAGGGGGAATCCCAGTGCAAATCCTTACCAGTAAATTCAACTAAGCTTCGAAAAAGATGGTTATTCCCTTGGAGGGATTCTCCGTCCAGCTGACAGAGTGCCAAGGTCAGGGCTATTGTCCTGACTGTCACTCCCTGGTCACTGGTCTCACAGAGGCATGACCACAGCACAATAGCAGTAATCTATCTAATAGGTCTACTGTCTGGACTGAGCACACAAATCAAGTTTTTTGTTTTTTTATTTACACCTATTCATTTTGCATAGGTGGAAGAAAACATATATCAGCTTATAGACTTAGACTTATAGACTTAAAACACTAGTTAATCTTGCAGGAACTAAACATATAACATGCAAGGTACAAGTAGACAAATCATTTTCTTTTACCTGTGCTTTCAATAACTTTATTTGTCCCCAGCAGAGCAGTTGGTTGTGCAGCAGTGGCATGAATACATTTAGCCCACATAAAACACAAGGCAAAACAAAGACCAAAACAAAACAAAACATAGAAACACACAATATGCTGTGATATTACGTGACAAAAAAATAAATAAATAAGATGAGATAAGAAAATAAAAAGTGAATTATTAGTCAGAGGCCTCTCAGTCGACTGAGATTCTTCAAGTAGAGGACTCGTTTTTTTCATTACAGTTACAGGATAAAACAGATAGAAGCTTACAAAAATGCACAAGGAGATTTCAATGAGAGATTAAGGAGGATCAAATACATTTTTCTATAAGCCTGAGCACTTATTGAAAAACAAAAAATCCTTTTGACAAAATGCTCTGGTGAATTGATGAGAGCAGATGAAACGAGTGGTTGGTAAACAAGTTTCAGCTCTTGTTTTCTAGCTGCATCATTGTAGATATAGCAGTGCAACAGCATGACAGACTCTAAACTTAAAACTTGAAACGAAGTGCAGGCGACCCGATGTCAGACTCTTCACCAGAGCGTACCAGCCAGGCATGCAAAACTTGCTTGTTTGTTTTTTTGCCACTAACAGGCTGACTATTATGGAACGGACTGCAACAGTGCGAGACTTACTTGTAATATTTTGTTTTACCAGAAACAGCTGATTTATTGTTCTCACCAAACTCACCATGCACCTTTGACAAAACATCACCATCATCAGCTTCATTCAGACTCAGCAGAAACAAAATGTAAAATTCCCCCAAAACATCCCGGTTCATGTTTCCACTGTTCCAACAATCAACAACTCTGGTTTAGCGCGGAGCGAGCGTGCAGGGCAACAACTGTAGCTGCAGCCTCGGGAGAAAAGCTCCACAGGTCTGCGAATTTTCTGAACTATAGGAGGATGCGCGCTTTTACTTTGTTCGACTGTGTGAAAATCTAATGTTTTCACATCACAGATAGTGAAGGAGGCTGAACCACTACTACTAGTAATAAACTACCCACTGCACAAAAAAAAAAAAAAAAAAAAAAAAAAAAAAAAAAAAAAAAAAGGGTGAAAAAAAGGATAATCTGGTTCATCTAAAAAAAAAATCTGAGTCAGGGACAGCCCTAGTTGATATAAAGTAAAGCATGCAAATAATTTCCACCTGGACTTCAGGAGGGAGATGGAAGCCCCTGCCACATATACGTGATTATCTTATCACTGCAGAAAGAGAGGTCTTGTGCAATTTATTAAGTGCCAGGTTGAAATGTGACAGTTGACCCTGTAAGCCACAAACATGGCTGTTGATTAAACCTCTCACCACATAGTTATGCAGGTGGGTTGTAGCTAGCAGCTTGTGAAGGGAAAACCCCAGATGCTCATAGTGATGATAGTGGTGTTGAATTTCCAACAGGAAATCTTGCCCGTAATAACTGGAAACTTCCATAAATAGTAGATGGGACAAACATTTACCGATTCTTCGTTGTGCGGCGTGATGTAATACCAAGCTGAACCCTGTCACCCCAGAGGCCAGCAGGTGGACAGCGTGTGCTTTCCTGGAGATGAGGCCAAATGAAAAGGCCTGAGGTGGCTCTATTCAGAGTTACGTTAATGCACCTTTTGTTGATGCAGGGGCCATTCCGACTGCCAGCACAGAGCCGCATGCAGGGCTCAATTCCCATTTCTATACACACACCTCAAATCAGGTTCCCTCTACTTACACATACAATAGAAAACACTTTGCATTCTACATTTGTGGCTTCCTCTAAAATGCTCATTTCAGGCAATCAAGCAACAGTTTGTTGCATGCTAATTACCTCTGACTGCACCACACATTATGCTTCAGAGGTCAATTACCAGCAAAATGAGGGTAAAATGGGCCCTCAATCCTAAAGCTCTTCCCTCCAATTTTGCACATGCGGCGCATCGTGTGGGTTTGACTTCCTGCTTACTGCCTCTGCGTGTTTATTTTATTCCCCTTTTGTTCACCTGCATTCCCTATTTACCAAAGCTTCAGGTGATTAATGTCATCGAGAGAGACAAAGAGAGTGAAATTGTGTGCATGTGTGTGTTTGCTAAGGTGCCCCTCAGTTCAACGAGAAACAGGCTCATGTTTGAACTGTCCGATTTACACAAGTTTATGGCCATGAAGGCAGGTGTTTCTAGCCTGGACCTTGCCTTTGTACACAAATATACACGCGCATGTCTAAGATAAGAGAGAGGACAGTCATTCTGCCTTGCTGAGATGCTGCATTCTCATACCAATATGTTTTTTCTTTTCTTTTTTTTTTTGAATAAGAATACTTCTTCTGTCAATGAAGAATGAATGAATCAAGCACTTTGCTGCACTCTTCCGTCTAAATATAGCATGAAAAACCTGTTAATAGCTTTTTATGGTCTTGACTAGCATGGTATTACACTGTACATACTTGAGCAGTTTGTGCAGAGCCCTCTGCAGTACAGCATATGTCAATGTTGAAAGAGCACCCATCTGCCACCGAGCCGCTTGTACCTCAGCAAAACAATACCTTGTCTCTGGCTTTAATTACAGGTTTGCTTGTGTGTGTGTGTATATACACGACTCACCAAAGTTGAGGTCTTTTGTTCTCCCTCTTATCCTCTGTGAACAATCCATCTGGTGCCCCTCTCCTCTGTCTTTCTTTTCCACTCTGTTTTTTCCATCCTTTAGTGACACGTACTGTTGAGTGCCTTACTCTCCACAACACACTTAAAATGCTTAGCCTACCTGTTGGAGGAAAAAGCTTTCTCCCTGCCATGTCTCTCGCACGGTGGCCCATTTACAAAATTTTTCTGCTTCCCTCCACCCACACTAATAAGACCCTGCGCTCATACCAAATACAAAAATCTCATCTAACTGTGAACACACTGTAGAAGATACTCAGTTTTGGTTCTGGTGGACAGTTTATTTCTGTATCAAGTCAATCGTTGATGGCTAATAACATAAATATCAATGTGGAAATTACTGTTTGCCTCCTGTTAACATTTGTGTGCGTGTGAATTCTTGTCATCAGGATGTTTTGAACACCATCATCCGCTCCTGCTCCCCTCGTTTCTTCTTTCTCGGCCTGCCGGGCTTCACCATGCTTATTGGGGATTTCATCACCGCTGCCGCCTGCGTTCTGAACTCCAGCTCCTCAGAGGTACACACACACTTTTATCATGCAGATTTATTATGCGTATTAAAGGGGAATCAAAAAGTGCTTTCAAAAGCCAGAAAAGTTGTTAAGCATTCAGAAATGTCACTGGAGATTTTTCAGTACTTGTTGGGGAGCAAAGTCTTAAAGAAAGTTCAACAAAATTCAGAAACTGATTTTTTCCTCATACCTCTTGATCTTCACCAACTGTTCCATTCATTCACTCACTCATGACTGATAGTTCTGTGAATAATATTTTGTCTCTGTTTTGAATTTTTGACTTTGAAAATCTAATTATTTTGTGAATTCTAGGAGTAATAAATCTAGGGGACAAAACAGCACAAATATGTGAAACTTCTTTCTTTTGTTTAATTTGCACGAAAGTCAAGAATGCAGTCTTCAAGTGTGGAACAACTGCCCTTTTAATGACTACATTTACATGCACAATATATTCAGTTTTTTGTCCTTATTCCAAAAAAAGACAGTGTTCCTACTAAGCAGTTTACATGGCCAATGAAAATGAATATTCCACAAATATTCATGTTTACGTGCAGCTGTGCATGCTCTGATTAACATAATGATGTGCATCCCATGGCTACACCCTATAGAGGAATATCATATAATATCCAAGTCTTTAATGTTTAAATGTAGGTGTGTTTCTCCTTCTGACCACAAATGTTGGTTTGTTTACAACAGACAGTTGACCATATGCTGTCTACAGGATTGAGATGCATTTTGTGAATGCACTGTGTACATGTCCAAAGAATGCACATAACAACTGTATAATATTAGCATATCCCACATCTTTATTGGAAAATGCTACATTGGGAGAAAGACATAATTTTGAATGTCCTGTTTATAAAATTAGTGTGTATGCAAACATACATATTGTTTAATTCATTTTTTACTTTATCTATTGCTTATAGAAAAAACTTGATTGAAATGTACACATCTTAAATCATCATCAAAGCATCAATTTTCAAACACGATATGTAGCATCGAACTTTAAAACTAGCTTAAAATTAAGAAAGATTATATTTAAACCTCCCTTTACGACTCAGTTAAGTTGATATTCTAAACCTGTTTTAAATTTAATTCCGTTGCACCGAAACTTGAAATGCCAATTTAAAGAATATTAACTTTAAACTTACACTTGAGGAGGTTTAAACTTTAAATTGGCTGCCTTTTAAAATGGATTCCTCAAAGAACGTAAAGGGACAGACTCAGCCTAATGGATGATGATGTGTCTTTTCTTCATTTCACTTTCATTTCATGATTTTTTTTGTTAACTTAGCTAGCTAGCAAACATTGTAACTTTTTTTTTGTTTTGTTTGTTTAACTTTTTTAGCTCACAAGCAAACAGTATAACATTTTTTTTTCCTTTTTAGCTAGCAAGCCAATAATGTAATGTTTTGTAAACTTTTTAGCTGGCTGGCAAACAATGCAATGTTTTGTTGAGGAATACAGAGCAGGAGGTAGCTAACGGTTTTCCCTCCTTTATACACGTTTTTTTATGTAATGGTAACTTTTTACATAATGTTACTCTTAACAACAATATTTAGGAAGTTGGGAAGATCTCAGCTGCTCTTACACTAGTGTCAAAAAACTTTGGATATTTATGAATGAGTGTCCCTGTCCTTTCTACATTCTTACACTGGACGTGTGTGTGTGTGTGTCTCTGTGTGTCTCTGTGTGTGTGCATATATACATCAGCAGAATCATGAATACAGACCCAATTAATTCTGTTGGATCCCTACAATCCTTTTTCCCCAGATAGCGACCTTCCTGTTTCCTGGAACTGGGTTGTTTTCATGGAGCTTTAGGGAATTAATGATAGCATGTTGTTGTTATTTTTTTTCCTCATCTCCATCAGGCTCCGAGGATGGAGGCTCAGACAATCCTGGGCTCCCTTGTGTGTTTCCCCAATCTTTACATCCAGATTCCTATACTGCAGCGTGTGGCTGGCTCTGATGACATTGTTGTCAGCAATGAGGATATTAAGGTAAGTGTTCAACATGTGTCATGCTGGATATTTGCAGTACAGTCATTTAAAAACAAAGAAACTGCTCACTCTTTTATGGAGTACTCGCCTGCAGTTCGTAGTACCTTTATTCTACAAACATTTTATGCATTTCTTCTAAAATCTGAACACTATGATATCTCAAGATAATGATTCAGTTTGACTCCCAAGTCTTATGTTTGTATAGATGGTACCAGATTTCTACAAATATTAAATAAAGTGATTTGCTTGAATTGTCATGTAGTCATGTCATGTTGTCTTTGCCTTTTAGGATTATCTGGTCAACATCCTGCTAGAGACAGCAACAAAGGAACACTGTGAAGGGGCCAGGTATGATTGGCGATATTGGTGATGCTTTTTTTTTTCCTTCTGTGACATTGTCTATGCATTGCATTAGTTTGATGCGAATGTGTTTTTGCATGTGTATGTGTGATTAAAAACAACAGTCATCAATAAATAATCTTAAAAACTCTGGTTACAGAGCATGCACTAACCATCATAACAATTATGTGCAATGCTGTTAAAGACCATTTACCAAAATGTTTTGTCCCATAGTAAAGATACTATGTGAAGCAATTTAATGTATCAGTTAGTTTTTATTGTCAATGTATCAACAGATTGTAGCATAACCTAAAAAGTGAGACATTTCCTGTTGCCAATAATAACCTGAAGTTATTTCTATGTGAAGTTTTTTTTACAGGAAAATCCAAAGGATAGAATGCAGAGCTGGCTAATACAGCTGAAAAATATATCACAATTTAACCACTTTATTTTGAATTTAACCATTTTATTTATTAAGACACTGCTGGTGAGCTGACCTGTCCTGTCCTTTTTTATATACGTATATATATAAAACAATTTCCTCACCGTCTGCATTCATTTTCTTGCACTATATCTTTTCTGTTGTGTCACATGCCCATGGTGCAATTGAACAACACACTTAAATGATTGGCTGGAGGTGATTGGGGAGGACTTTGTGGAACCAGGGTGTTTTCGTTGTGCTCTCATGGCAGTTTACATTTAATGCATTTAAGTAAAACTGTTTTACTGAGCAATTTTCTTATTGCTATGGATGAAGTGACTTTTGACAATACATATCACTATTTTTTTTATTGGCCAGACCAAATGTGATGTTTATGTGCACTACCAGTGCAACACTAGCTAGCGTTAACTTAGAAATGTCTCCAAAATGTCAACAAATGACCGGCACACACCACAACACGAGCCTAACTTTACTTACATTATCTATCAACATAATGCTGGTCAATCATGTTATATTTTGTACAGTTCAAAGTCTCTATCCTCCTTAAATTTAAGAATAATAACTTCTGGGCGGACGTTTAGCTCAGTTGGTAGAGCGTCCGACCTATGTATGGAGGCTGTTAGTCCTCTGCAGCAGCCGCTGGTTCAACTCCCGCCTGCGGCCCTTTGCTGCGTGTCATCCCCTCTCTCTGCCCTGTTTCCTGTCTAATAAAGGCAAAAAAATGCCCCCCAAAAAAATAACTTTAAAAAAAAAAAAAAAAGAATAATAACTTCTGTCATTCAGGTGCATCGCTGTGTGCAGTCTGGGTCTGTGGGTGTGTGAGGAGCTGATGCAAAAGAACATCCACCATCAGGTCAAGGATGCCATCAATGTTCTGGGAGTAACACTAAAGGTCAGTAACCCTCTGAGGCGAGGAAACTTGATCACATCTAAATGCATTTCCAGTTAAGTACAGTACAGTTATAAAATACAACCGTACTGCGTCAAAAAATTCTAAATCCAATAAATCACAGTGCCACAGTGTCTCTAAACGCATTGATGCAGAAAGCCTGGATTTCATCACAGTCTTGTTTTTTGTTTTGTTTTACCCCAAAAGCCCCCTATAGTGTTTAGCTCTGAGGAAAAAATGATAGTTGATCACATAAAAGGACTGCAGAACAATTTCAACATAGTGAGTGGAGAAAAAGTGAGAGAATAAAACATGTCCAGCAATGTGACTCATGGGTATATTTTGGAAGAGCCTTCTTTTTCTACCTGAGTGAAGAGATGCAGAGAACCAGTGTGGAGGCTGTTTTTTTGTTTTTTGTTGGGTTTTTTTTTTTCTTTTTTTCTTTTTTTCATGGAAAAGGGTTTGGGGCGGTGGCGTAATTTCCAGGCTGCTCGCTCTCAGTAGATGTGGGCCAATTTAAGCAGCTACATCTCCCAGCTTCCTGCTCAAGCAACCCCCCCTCCTCTAATGGAGCAGTAATCACTCCCCTGTACAACTTGACACACAGACTCAGCCAGCCCCAAAATAGAGGGTATAGGCTGGGTGGGGGATCTAGGGGGAAGAGTGGCACTGAGAGTCTCTTTTCTAAAAGCAGGTGCTGAACTCTCAGGGCCCCTTTTTGTGTTTGGCCATTTCTGCACTCCCCACATTGTCTGCCCTTGTTACATGTTGAGAGGCATTCAGCTGGAAGGAATGGGAAATTCTATTTCTCCACAAAGAATTTCAAATCACTGAAGAAATCCACATTTGAAAGAAAATTGTCAACAGCTCAATTCTCTCCTCCAATGAGTCTGGGGAAAATGAGCCATGGCTTGAAGTGGAAATGAAATTATGCTGATTATATGCACAGTAAGTGAAAAACCAAATTTAAGGGAAATTACTCAGAATTTTGTTACAGTCAGTGTGTGCCTAAACTTTTTACCCATGTTGTCCCTCTGCCTTTTTAGAATTCCAGTATTTAGGTGACACAAATCCAACAAGGGAAAATGTAGCGTAAATGATCCTCTGTAACTGGATGTTTTACTCTCTATTTGAAAGATAAATTTACTGAAGTTTGATTATTTGCATATAAAAATCATAGTTAAGACATTTTGTGCATATATAAGAGCGTTTATATGAATATATGAAGTAGTGTCTAGTTTTGAAATATGCCAATGTGTTTTGCCCTGGCCGTAAACATAGTCATGTCATACAAATATATGTTTATTTATGATTATTTATTTTAGTTACAGTGGAGAATCAGCATTACAGACATAGCTTAGTTTATCAACCAGGTGTCCACATATTGTTACATTGGTATCCTGATTAATTAGCTCATCATTTAGGGTCCAGTGTGTAAGATTTAGTAATCAGGGAATCAAGGTCATTTACTGTCATTGCACCTCACAGGGTTGCACACCGCAATTAGAATTGAAGTTTCTTAAGGCTACACAAAAAGTACAAATAAAAAGTACAGATAATTAATAAAAATAAACTCTTTCCCCACCATTGACGTAATATCTTGTCATTTAAGACGCAGTGCTTCCCTGCTATTGACAAGATATTCTGACAATTGCTGTTTTCACTGCCAGCCATCGGTAGAGGATGCTGTGACGGATTATGTGACAAGAAGCGATACCTGAAGATATAGCCTGTCTGGGGTAATCAGGGGGCCCCTCATAGGTGACCTTGTTGGTATTACTACTAATAATGAATAGAAATAGAAACATGAAGGTGATATTCTTCTTAAACATGTCTCTCTCACAAAAAAGTTTTCTTAATTTTTTTTGTCTGAAACGTGTATTTTGATGCAACTGAACAGTCGAGTGCTTATTAAAAAGAGTGAATGAAGCTTGAAGAAAAGAGTTTTTTTGTGTTTGAAACTAGAAGATCTCTTCTTTCTTTTGATATATTCCATATCATCATATCATAGAGTTATATTCTGTGGGTGTTGAAAAATCAGTGAATTTTGTCAAAAATGCTGCCGCTGGCTGGCAACTTAAAAAAAAAAAAAAAAACACTGGTGAGGAAAGAGTTAAAAATGGATGTTTATGGATGAAAAATGGATTTTTAAAAATCAAATAACACAATATATGCAATTATTTCCACATACACATATACACCCAGGAAATAATTCTGTAGTGCATTTTTTAAAATTTGCATCAGGTTAGTAAACAGCTTCTGGGAAACATTGTCGATCAACTGTGACTGTGTGTGTCAGCTTGGAATTGCTCCGCCTGTCAAGTGCAACACCTTGATCAACGATTTTGTGGAGTAGGTCTCTCTGCGTGGTCACAACAGTCTCTGGTTTTCCATTGCGTGGCCAACCTGAGTCCGATTTTGTCTGTTTTGCTCTCCTGACCGGACATTATCCAGAAGCATGCTTAAATCCGAGATGTTGCATGCCTCTTATCTACTCACCTCCTCTCCTCCTGGGGTGGTCTGTTGCACTGTGTTTGGCTTGTCTGGCTGGTGGTTGAAAGATGCTGACTGCCTTTGCTGATTCTCTCAGGGTTGATTCTCTCTGTCAATGGTGATACATGTTTCAGCAATAAAGCCAAAAAAATATCACTATGAAAGATAAAAAATATCAAAGCTTGAAGGAGCTACCAGCCACTGCATCTACATGTGCAGCTATAGAGAGTTATTGTCAGAATATGGCAGAAATACAATATAATATTAATAAGAAGGTTTTCAGTAGTTTCTACAGTATCCCAGATCAGACAAACCCATTTTTCAATGTGCAAGCTCTCCCCTAGATGGCATTAATTTCTACACACTGGTCCTTTAAGCCAGGGGTCTTCAACAATTTTCAGGCCATGGACCCCTTAGCTGATAGAGAAATGAAGTAGGGACAGAAACTGCATTAAATATTTTCGGGTCGTCTCTCGTTAGAACTTACCTTTAGCTGGTAAGTCAACAGCAGTTGTAGCATGGCTAGCCATTAGCTGCATTAGCCTCACAAGAGAGTCTGTACACTTGGGAAAATAATGTAGCAAATTGGCCAAGTTGTTTCAATAGAATGTAGCTAATGATATGGATAGGTGCTGCACAGTGCATTAGAAGGTGAGCTTTGTTTTGGGTTTTGGTTTCTTTTCTAAATGCGCCAATTTATCTTTGCTAATCATATGTTGAGTTCATGTTACTGTGCATTTTCATACATATTTTAATTTTTGATAAAAAAGAAACTTTCAAAAGAAAAATGTGAAGCTATAATTTTGGGACCCCCCTGCAATTACTCTGTGGACCCCCTATGAGTTGTGTACCCCGTCCTGAAGACCCATGCTTTAAGCCGTTTGAGCAACTTAAAGTTTGAAAGTTGCGTTTTTGGGTTGTTGTTTTTCTTTTCTTTTTTTTCTTTTTTTTTTTTGTCTGTTTGTCGATTCGTTTTTATCATTCAGATCTGTTCTGACAGAGCTCCAGTAATTATTTTGTGTATTTTTATACAGTTACATTTATAACAGGCAAATCATGTATATTTTCATGCTTTGTTAATGCATTTTTAGATTTAAAAAAACACTAGCACATAGGCCGCAGTTTGGTTGCATGGAATTAGACAAAAACACAAAATAAAAATAAGGTGATTTCTTCTGACCTTTCGATAGAATTATTTAATTAGTGAAACAAGCAAGCAAGAGAATATGATGATGGCCAGTTAGCATGAGCATTTACAGTAAAAGAAAATTCTATGTGTTTAACATCTAATTTTTTTCTTTGCTAACACCGCTTATTGTTAAAGGATCCAACACCTTGTCATCATTGTTCAGTTCTTGTCTTGTCCTCTTGTTTGTTTGTTTGTTTGTCCAGTTTGGGAACAAAGCAGTGGCTCAAGCAGCCTGCGACGTGTTTCAGCTGCTCATCTCCCACTGGGAACATCTCCAGAGGTTGGATCCCACTCTGCCTAAGAAGATTATCGAGGTAACACACACGTGTGCACACAAGAAATTGTCAGTAAAGTGTCATAAGCCATTAAGGGCCTGTGAGAACAAATTCTAAGTAAGATGAGAATTTCTTATTATGTCACATTAGCTTTTAGATGCGTCTTTCTTCTCGAATCTTCCATGAGTTATTACTCATGCATATGCATTCTCTACATCCCATAGTATTACATCCATTTTAGCACACAGCCCTGACTCAGCTGGTGAATAGGAGTGTGTCATCCAATTATCTTTCTCCTTGTTTTGTCCCAACACAGATCTTTGTGGCCACAATAGCCTTTTTGTTGCCGAGCGCCGAGCACTCAACAGTGGAAGCAGACAAAAAGGTACATGTTGGAAAGGAGGGGAGATGAAATGGCCGAGATCTAAAGGCTCCTGATGTATCATGTTGGAATGGTGCTGTTGCAGAGGAATGTTTCTGCTGTCTCAATTGTTCTCTGTCTCTCTGTTTTCTGTCTTTGCAGCTCTCATGTATTCTTGTTGCTTCTCTGGCACTGTCCAGCTCTTTTTTACTACATCAATATGACTTTTTTTTTGTTTTGTTCTCTCACTTTGTCAGTTGATGGTGTCATTGCTGCTCTGCCTGTTGGACTGGTGCATGGCCGTTCCCCTGAGTTTGCTGCTGGAACCCATCACCATGCCTTTGCTGGAGGACCGCACATCCCACAAGGCCCCGCTGCTGGACTACATCTACAGGGTGGGTAGCCTCACTGACAGCTGGGAGGTGGGAAAAGCTGGAAGTTGCAGTTACAACAAGCATGCCTGCCTTTTAATATCCTCTGAAACATGCAGAGTCTTTGCCGGCAGACACAATAACTTCAGCTCTGACACCTCCACCCCCACCCCTCCCAATGGGCTTGCCACTTTAATTAGACTCACCTCCACCGTGACCTCATGACTATGCCTCATTTAACATTATAGTGGCACAACAGATTAGAAGCACTCGCCATAGCTAACGCATGTGACTGGCATTTATCTTATGTACTCTTAAAACTTGGTTTATCATAGCATATAGTGCATTTTAAAAAATGGATTTCCAGTATACAATCTATTTCTCTGTATTTATCCGTCTAACCCTTTATTTTATGGTCTGACCCTGAGGATGAGGGCCAAGCTTCAGGCACAAATGAATGAGGTATTATTCATTCCCTCCTGTCTGGGCAGATGCGGTCAACGGCAGATCTTTGTAAGGATGTCACCCCTGATAAGAAATGGTCCAATTATTCAAACAGGACCCTTTGTCCACTTGATAAGCTCAGGCTATAAACGCTTGTCCTGAAGATTTGAATGGAATATGTCTTAATATGAGAGCAACTGCAGCTGCTATGAAAGCAAAGACAATTAGGCATGATTGGTTGTCTATCGGCACACAAAAGGCACGGTCCCTCTGGGTTTCATTGGAAATAATATATTAAGCAAGACGTGACAAGGTGTGACAATATTAATGCAATATCAAGACCGAAATCTATACATGTCCACCGATACATTGGCGGCTAATTATTCTCCATACCAAGCAGAGAATAGCTTCCCTAATAGAAAACATCTCCCTTTTATTCCATCACTAGCTGGTGTCACTGACATGATAGCAGGGAGTGTCCATTTATTTTTCATGCTTCACCTTCCTTTAATTACAGTGTTATATTTAAAAATAAGGTTCAAGCTGCTCTGTCCTAAGCCATCAAACACTAGCACAATGCGTGTACCCAGCTAATAATAAAAGGTTGTTATGCTTTTTAGGGGTGTACAGACATATCAATACACTTGAGTATCATCACATTTTGTGTTTTGTGTTGTGAAAAATTATTGATTCTCAAAAACACTGTACTGGGACATTGTGATACATGCAAAGACTCAAGGCTTTGGTTCATTTTGTGTTGTGTGTAAACCCCAAAGGCTAGATAGGGGTCTTGTTATCTATCTTAACTGTCCTGATTGCATAAAAAGCTAACTTTTTCAACTCAGATTTTATGCATTTATGCACATAAAACTTGGGCTGGGTCAGTGCTCAATACCTTTAATGTATGGATTGAAATAATCCAGTACCAAGTTGTACTGAAACTCCCAGTCAAATGATACCTGCATTCAATTTGCACCCAGCTGTTTGACCTGTTGCCACAAAAAGTTACACTGTGGCCACCAAATATCCTATATAGTTGTTAAAAGGTGCCACCTTTTGCTTAAAAATTCTACAAAAACAGCAAACTGTACTTGTTGCGGGCTAGCTACCATGTTGGGGCTAGTTAAGTATGGTTTTAGTAAACTTACTCAAATGCGATCCTTACAGAAGAACTGGAAACACAAAAGGCAATTTATGAAAAAAACTAAATGATGATGAAAGTTTTGGAGTGAATTAAAGCAGGATTTTAAGGGACTAGGATATGATACATCTAAATTCGCCATGGTAATAAAAAAAATCCATACTGTCAGGACCATCAAAAATGTTCTTTGGCCTCCAAATTTAGGTGCTTGGAAGCATGTGGGACCAGTGCTTCAAAAAAAATTAGTGTCTGTCCCTGTTATTTTTGGTGACCAACAGCTTGCAGATCGGTGTAAAAAGCAACATTGCACTAGACCTCATTGGTTCTTAAGAGTTCTGTTCAAGCTTCTCCATCTGCTCTCTCAGCCTGCCTCAGCAGCCAGCTGCTCTTCCCCTCTGTGTATGTGTGTGCGTGAGCGAGTGTGTATGAGAGCGAGGATAGGTACGTTTGTGCATGTGTGCACCTGTATGTCTCTGTTTGCATTTTTATTATTTGATTTATGTGTGTACATAGGCGTACTCATGTATCCATACAGTGCGCTTGTTTCACTGTGTTACCTTCCAGGAACTGTTGCTATGCGAAGTGCAGTCACTTAGTTGTCAAGCACAGCTGTGGGTTTTCCCCCTCCTTTTCCGTCTCTCCACCTCTCCACAGAGGAACCTCTTTGGAGCTTTTGCGCAGCAGCTGTTTGGTTCAGGTCTTTTCAGCATCAAGCCTCCAATCCCTCCCCCCGTGCGCCCAGAGGTCTGCTCAGTGGAATCATCCACATACTGTCTGCATTGCCCCACACAATACTGTTTCAGATGGCATGGCCAGCCTGCCTCTCCAAGCATCTCTCAGCCAAGTTCCAGCGTGTGTGTGTACTGAATGGAATTAGCCTTTGCATGGCTTTACCCGAGTTGCTCTACTCTGAATGAGAGGCCCCCTCATTTACATACATTAGGCATATGTTTTGCCCACTCATATGCAGCACCTAACCTCCACTCAGATTATACAGTATACAGGTGTTTTTGTGTGTGTGTGCATGTTTGTGGTGGGAGCTGAGCACAAGGATAAAGTCTTAATTAAATCAAACAGTGTAAACCTGTCCAATGGCTGTAATCAACTGCCCCAGTGCGCCTTATCTAGCCCTGCCAACGGATGCTCTGCCATCTGTTATGTAGATCGATACACTCACACATCACAGGAGAAATGGATTAGTGGCAATAAAGACCCTCTTTTCTCTCCTCTCTCCCCCTTCCCTCCCTCGCCTTATGATGTAAATGGACCATATATTTCCCTTTCATGTGTTCCTGGATCATGTTAGTTAAGAACAGGCCTGCAGGAGTGTCACTGTGCATCGTCTCCCCAGACACCACCATATCTAACAGGACGGTGTCTTAACACATCAGTCATCAAAGTGCCTATCACTGTCATAATGTAGAAAAACTGCCACCTACTTCATCTGGATATAATCACAGTCCAACCTTTAATCTCCTGTTCCTCAGGTGCTGCACTGCTGTGTGTCCGGCTCCAACCTGCACACCCAACAGAGTCACTACCTCCTCAGCCTGTCAGACTTGTCCACTGACTATGACCTCATGTTGGGTCAGGTTAAGAGCTTCGAGCCGCCACCCTCCCAGACGACTAACACCGACTTCGGCAACCTGCTCACTGTAGCTGAGGGTAAGGACATGCAAACACCCTGGTGCCCTTTTTACTAACTGCTGTTGATGTTTAATCATCAATAGCAGGCATTCAACTGAAAGATGTTTCTATTTCTCTAAATCTTCAGTCTAAATTACTCCCAAAGCCTGCACTGTTCTGTTCAGTGGTCAGAGCCAAGTTTTTTTTGTTTGTTTGTTTGGTTTTGTTTTATTTTCATCAGTATTTCATGATTTTCATTGGCCATTTGCGATCAAATAGCCTTATTGGCTTCAAAAATGCAGTTGAAAGGTTTGGATAGAAATTCAAATTGTATGTCCACTCAGTCGTGAATTATGATTTTAAAAGTAAGTAGATTATGTAGTGTAATGAGGCAAGTATGAGTAAAATTATACTTAGAAATATACTTTAAAGAGTGAAAACAAAAGCAAAAAGTACCTCAAACATAATTACAGCCATTTGATTAGTTGTCTTAGGATTCAAAGATTCAAAGTCTTGATTGTCATATGCAGAAATAAATAAATTATCAATGCAATGAATGAACAAATGTAAAAATATACTAGACATTAAGTTTAATGAAGAAAGAAGAGATGATGTGAACAGTATGACTGAAGTAGATAAGGTGATGCACAGTCTGCAGTATAAAATCATATGTGCTGTATAAAATAGCATGTACAGTATTAAACAGTATAAAAATATGTACAAAATCACAAATGGGGTGTGCAAAAACTGTAATTCATTGCTTCCACCCCTGATGGATACGTGTGTGTCAGAGTGTAAAAACTGGCAGTACTGGTGGCTGTGAGCTGTCACATCATAGCTCATCCCCAGATGATACTGTATCTATGGTCATGCTTCTTCATTTCACCTCCATACTGTACTTCTGACAGACCACATAGATGTATATTCCTTCCCCCAAATAATCAAAAAAATATATTAGAGGGAAAAGCAAACTCTAAGTAGCCCATCCATTTGGAGCCTCTCCATTAAATGTCAATATCTTATTAAAAGTATGAAAAGGAAATCAACCATCACAGGGACTGGAATGTTCACATTAGTACTCAGCCCTAGAGAGGAGACCCATTATGGGGTTTAGATAAAAATGTGATTTTTTTTTTCCCTTCTTTTTTGCGACCTTGTGATTCCATTAGGCAATGTATTTCTCTCTCTCTCCCTCGTGTCCTCAACTTCTGAAAAGTCCGCAGAGCCCAAATACACAGTGCATATATCTACTGAAACAATGTTAGAAATTTGAGTGGCAGCTTTTGCCTGGAAAATTTCACCACACCTCTGCTTTTTGGTGCACAGCTGCACAGAGTCTTAGTAGAAATAACAAAACACTATCAAAAGGGCAAACCAAAGAGTGCCGGCCTAGTTATATTCATGCCCTCACCTCATATTGATCAAGTCACATCAAAGGGCCAGCGCATCTCTAATGCAGCTTGGCCTGCTTTCTAAAGAGCTTTCTCCACTTTGATGGAGGATGATGGTATTGATAGCACTGTCACAATGCAAGAGTGCATCTTCTTGTTTTTCCCACATCACTGCAGAATAAAGCACGGCATGCCTTTCACTTGGGAGTAAAAACCTGTGCATTTACATAAATGCAATTCACTAAGTAGAGTCCTATTAAGCAGCCTGTAAAGATGGTGGTTCTCATTAGCACTCAGCCAGTCTCAACGCTTGTCCATTGTAAAAAGACTCAATAGGCTTTTCAAAGTTGTCTCTCATGATTAGATGCTACCTACTCAGAGGTGTGCTGGCCAAAGCTATTGTGAGAAATGAATAAAGTACCCCCTATTAGTAATCATAAATGAGATTTGGCTTTATATGAAAAGAGCTAACAGAGATGATAGCATGTCTACACACAAATGTGGGGCTTTTGAAATGCGGTTTTGCATTGGATAAATTATAAAAGATGGCCCCATGTGCTGCTTTATTCTAAACCCATTGGTAACTTTTACCATTGATCACTTCTAAACTTTGGAACAAATACGTATGTTAGTTTATGGTGAGAGACAAATAATTTATTGATCTCGTTTTAATTTTGCCACAAATTACACATATGATGTTTGCCAATTTCAGAGATAATTTTACATTTGAATAAAGTTTCATTTTGTCAGAGGTTTGTCTGAGTTTAGTTTAGTTTTTGTGTAAAACTGCTGAGTGAACTACATTTCTTGTCTCACAAAATATGTCACCAACACCAATATCACTGTCCTTTGTAATATTATTTTACCTGAGGTGTTTTATCCAGCGACTCCTCGTCCTTTTTATCAGCCAGGAAGCGAAAGAACAAGCAAGACCCGTTGCTCGTGACTACATCCTGGTATGAAAACACACAGGCATCGTAGCTTCAACAGAGAAACTAATGACATCACATACTACGTATCTTCTGGGTTTATAGTCTTTCTAATTACATATCTTCACAGTCTGATAATTCAGGAGTTTTGTAGTATAATTTGAAATGTACTACTATCATGTGTGTAATTAGTGGCACAATTCAAGTAGGATAAAAAAAAAATCTTTGTCTCTCATTGATTACTGTACATATTTTTACTAAAGTAAGGTCCCATGGTGGTCCACCAGAAGGGTGCAGGACCTTGCCTTTCTAGTTTTCCTCATGGCCCTTTGCCACCAACTGTGAACTGAACTCAACTTTAGTTCAGAGCAGTTACACCAAAAAATAAACTGCCTCGGAACCTGAAGAGTTGGATCCCAGCTGGGACCTTTGGAAACCAAAGTGGGTGTGAATTGTGCAACAGACTTTGTTGGTAAATTGCTTGTTTACAATGGTTTCTCTTAGAATTGGTGGAAATACATGCCGGTTCACTAGATAGCACCAAGGTTCCAAAGAACTTGAATGGAACCAGTTCAAGAATCAGGGCTTCAGTGTTTTTTTATCTTCTTGCCCTCATTCTTCCATCAGAAAAGCGACGGCGGAACATGGAGCTCATTCCCCTGACGGCGCGGATGGTCATGACACACCTGGTGAACCATCTGGGCCATCATCCGCTGAGCGGTGGCCCTGCCCTACTCCACAGCCTAGTGAGCGAAAACCATGACAACCCATATGTGGAATCATCCGAGCTGTCCTCTGAGGTCTTTAAAAGCCCCAACCTGCAGCTGTTTGTCTTCAACGACAGCACACTGGTGTCTTACCTGCAGATCCCTGCGGAGACCCCCACTGTCGGACAGCCCCCCCAACCTTCCTCACAAGTACGTGTGATTGTGCGGGACATCTCGGGCAAATACTCATGGGATGGTGCAATCCTCTACTGTACCACCCAGGAGGACTCTGTGGATGCCGGAGTTTTTAATGCAGTAGAGCGCCCTGTTTCTACTACCGCTACTGATACTCACAGCAGAAACCAGCCCAGCTCTCCAACGAGGGGGCCGTACAAAAATCACTGCTCAGTCTCGGACTGTCTCTCTGACTGCTGCGAGGAGGAAGAGATAGATGTTCTGGATAAGCTGTTGGAGGAGCTGGGCCAGTGCAGCCCAGAATGTCTTCCCCAGCCACAGCTCAGGCTCAACCAGCCTGCCCCCTCACCCCACGGCATGAACCTCGAGCAAGAGAGCGCCATTCTGGAGGCCATTCTGCGTCAGACCCAGCAGGAGGAGGAGCAAGTGAGGAGGTGGGACGCTGATGTAAGCTTTCGGGCCGCCTGCCAGAGGGAACCCTCCCACCAGGAACCAAAAGCTCCTTTCTACTTCTGCCGGCTGCTGCTTAATGACCTTGGCATGAACTCTTGGGACCGCAGGTACACTACCAGCTGAATTTGGCTACAGTCATTGGTCTGGTTTGCACTATACTAGAGGAAGATAGCGACAAACAGAAGACAGTGGTGGTGTAAGAAGTCATACAGGTGTCTGTTGGTTATTTATCATGGTTTCCAAACCACATCTTAAAGGTATAATTCAGATTATTTGAAGTGGGGTTGTATGTGATACATACAAGTCGTCCGTGTCAGGTCTGCCCCCTGAAAGTCGAAGATTCTAATCATCATGCTCCTCAGTCCGCTGAGATTAATTTCCCTTTGTCAGTCACTATGCTTTACAATAACAAGATAAAACAGATAGAAGCTTACACAAATGCACAGGGATAACAATTCAAGGAGGAATCATGAATAAGGTAGATCATAAATATATTTTTATATTATCTGGCGGACTTATTAAAAACATCCTCACCCTCAATTCATGGCATGAAGGAGCACGGAGCATGCAGGGCAGGTAACGCCAGATAGCAGTTGCAGTGCTGCTGCAGCCTATGGAGAGAAGCGTCGCAGTTAGCTGGTTTTACAACTGAACTGTAGGAGGATTCACCCTGTAACTTTCTCTGACTGTGTGAAAATTATTGTATTGTATGGCCAAATCTGATTCAACTGAAAATATCTTTGTGGGTGACAGCCCTTGTGAGTGCAGGACGTACAGTAAATGTCAGTTGACACACTCCCAGTTTAAAGAAGCAGAGAGGAGTACCAGTGTAGGAACGTATGCTGTGGACAGAGCAAAGTGTGTTTTAGCCACTTAAAAAAATGCCCATCAAAAAAAAATTAAATATCAGTTAAGTGTACGCTATATAAGGTGTGTCGACCTCCATCTAATGTAGGAAATAGACTAACTATTGATAAGTACCTCATACAACCCCACTTCAAATCATCTGAACAATCCCTTAAACTGCAGCCAGTATGACAGAAAAATGTAAATTGTGTTTTAACCTCTGCAGTCTAATACTAATTTTGAACCCATGTTACTTCCTTCATCCTCAAAGTAACTCAGCTGTTGGTTCGTTACTCAAAGAGAGAAAGAGCAAAGTTAAAAGCACACCGGAGTCTGGAGTGTCTTAATCTCCTCTCCACAGGGTAAATGTGCCCAGCTGTTTTCACTAAGGTCTACCTTGCAGAGCCACATCTTTGCCGTGCTTCCCCGTAAATTAAAAGCTTACACCTCTTAATGGCGACGGTGCAACGTGTGCACAGCTAGTAGGAGATTGCTGTTTGCACCTGTGCCTTTTCTGCCTTTGTTAATCTTGCCTGCAAAACACAACTTTGCTTGAAAACAATTTTGATAGACAGTATGCTAGTAGATTATACCACGTTTTCAGATGGCTGTTCATTGTTGCCAGCATGGCATGGTTTCCTGAATTGTGTTTTATGTACAGAATTGAAAATATGATGAATGATAATGAAGTCTGTTTTTGTCCAACAGGAAAAGTTTCCATTTGTTGAAGAAAAACTCCAAACTCTTAAGAGAACTGAAGAACTTGGATTCCAGGCAGTGGTAATGCCTTTCGATCTGGAATCTTATATCTTTTTGTGTCCTGTAGAAATTAGGTTTGTCTGAGATACCAATGAACACAGAATGATCTGCAATTTAGTGCCCTCTGTTAATCATCAAACTGACACTGCAGCCTAAATTAAATCAACACTGGTTATAAGTCACACACTTGTTCAAAGCAGCATCATATTGCCCCGTCCCTCCCTTCCTCTGCCACGCTTTTACTAATTTGTACCATCTCCTGCTGATCACAGCCCTGGAAGTCTCCCACTATCACTCTCGCTGTCCTAATCTTCCCCTGTCTCTCTTAGCCCAATCAATAAGTGCTCCACACATCGCTAATGACAGGAGCTTATTAAAGAATTCCCTTTGGATTGGACTTCTTTTTCCCAGATGGCCAGACTTGGTTGGGCAACCTGTGCACAAGCATGCAAAGTGCCCTAAATCTGCCCCAGCATGATGTACTGCCATGGCAACAGGGAAAGTAAAGAGAGGGGCTTTTGCTGCCATTCTTTTTTAAATCATGTCAGAGCTGGAGAGATAATGGAAAAATTTTGCACACAAACTTGTTGTTTTTTTTTCACATTCTGCTCTCCTGATTTTATTCAACAACTCAATTACACTTACGCACACAATTTACCTTGATGAGCAAGGTGTAGTGTTTTGAGTCATTGCATTCACATTTCAAAGCATTTTCATCTGAAGTGGCTAGAGGAGTGAGAAGCTTTTCAAGTTCTGGTGCGTTTTTTAAACATTGGCTGCCGTGTTGTTGTTCTTTTAATATTGGCTACTGCATGTTTTGTTCTGTAGTCGAGAGACGCACAAGATTGCTGTGTTCTACATTGGAGAGGGCCAAGAGGACAAGTGCTCCATCTTGTCTAACAGCGCAGGCAGCCAGGCCTATGAAGACTTTGTGTCTGGACTGGGATGGGAGGTGCAGATCAACACACTCTCAGTATCCACAGATATAACACTGCACACTCAGAATAAACTAAGCTGTACATGTGTCCCTCAGGTGGACCTGGCCACACACTGTGGCTTTATGGGTGGCCTCCAGAGGAATGGCAGCACAGGTCTAACGGCTCCTTACTATGCTACCTCCACCGTGGAAGCCATCTTTCACGTCTCCACCCGTATGCCATCTGACTCTGATGACTGCCTCACCAAAAAGGTAAAAAGCCCTGTTTGTGTTTATGACCGTTTTTCAAGGTATCAAGGTAATTTATTATCAATGTACAGTACAGGTTTACACACCTGAAAGAAAGTTTTAGTCCCTTCATTCTACACACATATATAACTTATAAGAAACTCAGATAAAAAATATATGATGTAATAAACAATAACAATATATACGGTTATTTCGTATATATAATATATAACATTCGTCAGGTTGAATGTAAACAGCAGCAATTAGATGGTGATGATAATATGGTCAGAATCATCACATTAAAGGTTCGACATCTGGGAGACATTGTCCATCAACATGACTGCGTTTGTGCGCAAAGCATCATCAGTGTAAACAGTCTGCCTCTTCTTGTCCTACCAAAGTCTTAGACGTTGTGTCCTGTCACCTCAGAGTACAGTATACCCAACAACAGCAGCAGCACCTTGATCTGGGATGTTGTGGAACAGAAACGTCTTTACTCTGAAATCCTGTCTCATCTCAGACATTTAGCATTTTAGTTGTAACAGAAACAAGCTAGGATGACACCCTGCCCTAAATTCATAATAACTGCCAAAAATGGCAACACCACTCTTGTTAGGTCTGTATTGCAATGACAATGAAGCTGGGAAATAACATGTACACAGAAACATTATGACTGAAAGGCTACTCAAAACCATATGATTACACTTCAAATTTCCCAGAACACGTATTAATGGATATATATCGACTTCGAAGACAATTAATTTTGAATTTGATCGATGTGTTCCCTCCGTTCACATCTTTATCCTGAGCCAATAATTGGCAAGAAAACTTCCTAAAAAAGGTGGGGTTTCCTCTCACAGCACAATTAATTACTCCCAACTCATCAAAGCTAAATTGAACACCCATCTTTTCTTGTCTATTTGCAAGCTAGATGGCAGTGACAAGTGAAGTGAGACAGCCAGGCGGTCTCATATACATTCTAAACACAGATGAAGACATGACAGGACAACTACTGACTGAAAAATCAGCTTACAGCTCTAGTTAGGCTTTTCCTAAGTTAAGATGAGATATGAGGTCTGAGTTACAGGACACAGCCATGAGGTTTGCAACTGCTTGTGTAGTAAGAAACTTGGAAACTTAAGATAGGACAATCGTTTTTTCTGTAATGACGCCCCTCGTGTCTATAAGATGTGGGCACAACAGTTGCTAATTTCCTGTTGCTTGGCCACTCTGAGTCCTGTTTCGTTTGTTTCACTTTCCTGTCCAGACATTAGCCAGGAGCAGCCTGAAGTCCAAGCTGGGCTGGCATGGCTCTCGTCCTCGCTTTCTACCACTCTTTCGATGGTTCATGCATATATGAGCCTACATGCATATGTTTTACGACTCACATTTTCATATCTTCCTTCATCACCTGTGATGTGCAACAGTAGATTTTCACATCGTAAGATTTCCACCATCACCCGCGCCTGCACCCACATACTCCATGCTCTTTCACACCATGAATTAAGAGATTAAGAGAACTAAACCACAGTTGGTGATTGTTGGAACAGTGAAAAGATAAACCAAGACGTTCTGGTGAGTTTTATTTTGTTTCTGTCAAGTCTGAATGAAGCTGATGATGAAGGAGTCTGGTGAGTTTGGCGAGAGCGAGAAGTCAACTGTTTCTGGTGACACAAAACTTACTCTTTGAAAAGGTCGCTCACTGTTATGATCCTTTCCATAATGTTGTCAGACACTTAGAATAACAATCTGAACCAGTCGGTTACAAAAACAAGCACAAGTAAAAAAGTAAACATCACCTGTCCTGTGCGCTCAGCGGTGCACCGGCATGACCGACTGGACCTGTGCTCCTATTCTCTGATTTCGTCACAGTTGGTTTTGTGGTTTGTGAGATTTTGAGATTTGGTTTGTAAAGTTTACAGCTTGTAATGCTGCTGCATTGCTCTGCGTACCATGTCACAGTGTAAAAGCAAGCACTGAAACAACCAGCACATGTGGTCACCAGGATTTTTTAAAATAAGTGCAACAGATAATATGAAACTATATTTATGATTCCCCTTGTTTATAATTCCTTATTGAACTGTTCTCCCTCTGCATTCTTTTAAGCTTGTTCTATCCTGTAACTGTAATGCACACTGACTGACAAAGGTTTTCCCTTTGTCAGTCAATACAACTGCCGAACTGAAAGTATCTCAGGAGCAGCCCTACAGTACGGGTGAGGGCCTCAGAATTAAAGACAATAACTGGTGTTGGTGGGTGGCAGGTGGATGATTTATGTGTACATTAAGTTTTGGTTGACATCAGAGCCGATCCACACATGTCTACCGTGTGCATTGTTGAACAGCTCAAGATCTGCTGCTCTTTAATCCAACATCCACACTTCTTTTCCCAGTGTTGACAAGTGTATTTCTGTCATAGGTGTTTCAGCAGTAAAGCAGAAAAAGTAACAAATGAACACAAAACTGTAGCAAAGTTTTTAACCTCAGTTATGATACATATTGATATTTCTTCTTTGTGACATTTGGATAATAGTTGGATTATATATATGTATATATATATATATATATATATATATATATATATACACACACATACACACAAACACTTAAATGCAGGCCTGAAGTCCAGATTATGTCAAGTAAAAAGAGAAAATACTGCTTTGCCGACTTGATGCAGTGAAATGGCTACACAGCCCTGCCTGCCCATAGCAGTATGTTGTTGTAGCCTTCAGCTCTGTGTTAAGCTGTGATCAGGAGGTGTGACTCCAGAGTGCGGGCATTGATTAGTGACCCCAGCCAAGCAGGCCTGAGGAGTAGAGAGTCGCAGGCGCGTGAGTGAAGAGAGGGCATGTGCCGCGGCGGTAATGACTATGATTCTGCTAGCCCCTGCCCCCCTCCCTGTGTGCTGTGACCAGGGCCTGGATTCAGCCATTAGCTCTCCCTGCTAGGGCAGGCGCCGGCCGGATGCCGGCAGGATCCTTTTATCCAATTCCTGCTGCCGCCACAGGAGCGATCGATCGGGTTCTGCAGTGGGATTCTGAGCCGTAGTGCACCAGTAGCAGTTAGCACGAAGAAATGAGCCGCAAGGCCCCTGCCCGCGCTGCCAATCTTCTCATACAATACCCTGCTGAGAAGGGAAATTCATCAGGCTCTCCTCATATCCAACCCCCCTCCAGCCCTCCACAGATCTCCCCCCTCTCTGTTTCACAAATAACCCCCCGCTCATCCCAAACCCATCTAGAAACTGCGTTTTAGTGTCTTCAGAAATTAGTTAGACTGAGTAAAGATTTTGACTTTGGTCTGCCAGAGTGAGGCGCTGGAGGGGCGGCCGTGCCCAGAGAGGAGTGTGCTGCCCCTCCACTTCCATTCATTTTCGCCGGGAACTTCTGTAATTGCTGATGCTCACCTTGCACAGATCTCCACACCAGCCAGAGCCCAAAGAGAAATTTGGCAGGCCGGCTGCATGCACGGATGCTTCAGAAAAAGATGGAGGGGGTGCACGTAGAAGAGAAAGTGGTATGAAGAAGAATTGGAATGAGAGGCGGGCTTCGTCTGTGTCCGAGTAGGATGTTTCCCTGTCAATTTAAAAATAACACTTTTAGTCCAGCAGTCACCCACTTTGCCGCCTGTAACCATAGAGGCATACTGTGGGGGAGCTCTCGCTGGGCAGATTGCCTGTTTGAAGACGATGGAGGGGGAGAAAAAAAATGAAAAAGAAAAGAGGGAAAACCATGAATTCCTCAATCCAATTGTGGGTTTTAGGGGCAGCACAGGCTGCAGCAGTAGCAGCTGGCCTCAGTAATGCGGTTATAGAAGCGACCTGCAGGGTTGGGGTCAGGCCATGTAGACCACGTGCGTGTGTTATGTGTGTCTGTGAAAGAGTGAGAGGAGATAGACGGGTGCCTCGGCTATCACATTCACCCCCAGGCACCACGGCTTAACTGGGCTGCTGCAGGTTGTTTTTATAAGGAGCCTCTTGTGTTCTCGGGTCCTCTGGTCCGCTGTCTCCGTGTGTGTGAAGCCCATTTGCCGGGTGGGGAGGTCAAAGAGGGCTAATTGGACAAGAGCCTTTGACTTGAAACACATTTTATTAAAGAAGTCTCAAACATTTGGACGTGATTAACAAGGGAGTAAATAGATCGGTGTGGAAGATGATTGACTAGAGCATAAGCATCCTCATTAAACTTGTGATTAAGCTCATCCAAATGCTAATATCTTAACCCAAATTAACATCCCAGTGTTGATTGTCTGCTGCAAATGCATATTCAACATTTTCTCTGAAATTGTCCCAGTGACTGACCTGGTTGGTACCTGCTGATCCTTGGACAGACAGACTGAACTGGCGAGCTCCAGTAATCAGCATGCCGTGGATTTGTTTAAGATTACCGTATTACCATAATTAAGGGCTTATAATAGAATGTGCTAATTGCATTTTTGGTGGCGAGGGCATGTTTCTTAATGGCTCATTAGGCCCACAGTACATTGGCAGATGTTTTCTTCCGAGTAGAGGCTCACTTTTCAGTGTCCATGATACCCCAGAAAACATCACTGGACTAGCAGCTAATAAGTGATCCTCACTTGTCAGAGAATATAATGCAGCAGTGTCCATCTATTTTACTTTGGAAAAGGGGAAAGCTGTTTACCTATTTCAAACTAGCCTCAGTCAATTTCCTGTCATTTAAGTGTATCTTCTTGCCCTGCCCAGTTTCATTTGTGTTTGTGAATAGAGTGGAAATGGGAAGCAATTTAATCTCTGATGGGGAAAGTTAATTGGATTTGAATTATTTGGTTTTGAAATGCTCAATTTTGTGCATTTTGTGTTTGCAATTTGAATTTGTAATGAAAAGGCTATAAAAAACCCAAAACCAGCGCCCGGAACCCATTGTTTTCAGACAAGGTTTGTGATTGAGCTGTAAGCAGTCACCTTGGTCTTGCACCTGCTGCATTTATGTTTTATCCTTAGAATACACAAACGGTGCTTATAAAGCAGAATAAGAAAACTAAAGCTACTGCCAGGAACTTTCATATGGTGTTGATTTTGGAGGCCCCTGTGGACAAAAGTGGTAGTGTTTTCTTTGTACTAAGCACAAACTATAGCGTCAAGAAAAAAGAAAGAAAAGTCTACTCTTTAACATACTATTCACTGTAACTTTATCTGTGAAAATGTAAACACAGGCTTTTTTCATCTGATTTGCCAGAGAATCCAAGCCGGTGGCAACCATTAAGAATAACTTACTGGCCCATAGAACCACAGAAAATTGTGAAAATTTTTGATCAGTGTTTCCCACACAATGATGATTATAACAATGATTCAAACTAATAAATCAGTTACCAAAACAGTTGGCGATTAATATAACTAATCAATTAATCAACTAATCATTATAGATATAGCCAGTCTTCTCGCGGACGGTCTTGTTTGCTTATGGGACTGTTTCATAACCAGTTAAAAAACTACTACAGGGTGTCCACAATTCCTTAAAATTTTTAAAAATGGCTAGCAGAAATAAGTATGAAATTGCATTCATAATGGTCTTTAAAAAGTCTTGAGAAGTCTTACATTTAACTCGTTGAAACCTCCAGAAACCCTGTAGTAGCTTTAAATAAAATAGAAAGATAAAAGACAGTTACAGCACTTAATTTATGGAACTCTACTGATCTTCTACATAGCTCTTAATACCTCAGTTCACTCCTCAGGCTTCTACAGGTGTGATGGGCCTATAAGGTACTGACCTGGCAAACCCAGAGACAGGCCCTAATCTTACTAAATCTGTGTTCCTGTCATCATCACCACAGGGATGAAAATTACCTGCACGCGCCAGGCACTTGATTAGTCTGATTTTGTTTGTTTGGCAGCTGCGTCACCTGGGAAATGACGAGGTGCACATAGTGTGGTCCGAGCACACCAGGGACTACCGACGTGGCATCATTCCAACTGACTTTGGAGACGTGCTGATTATCATCTACCCAATGAAGAACCACATGTATTTCATCCAGATCATGAAGAAACCACAGGTATACTACTGCAACAACATGGGTCAGCTCACTGGAAGTGGGAGATCCTTTTACTACATGTGGTTGAATGTTTTTTATTGAATTAGCTTTTCTTCTGTATTAAGATGATAAAGTGTGTTATTTTCCAGGCACTATAAGCAAGAAAACCTCACAGGCTATTTTCAGCTCTGCACTAATTTCCAGTATCTGTTCATGAGTTAAAGCAGTCCCTTCCTCTTGCCTTCTATTCAGACTTTGCTGCCAGTTTTATAGGTTCTTTCTCCTGTTGTGGTTTCAGTCTGAAGGCTCTCAGTTCCCCCTACTCCAGCAGTGCATTATTACCCACACTGTGGGTATGTGCTCTCAGAGATGGTTACTATCCTTTCTTGGCTAGCTTTCATCTTGGCTACTCTGTAGTACTGCACTCGATGTGTGGCTTTGCAGAGGATAGTGAAATTTCTTTGTCTGAGAATGGCTGGCTTCACATGTTCAGCTAGATCCACAATATTTCATATATGAACATTATTCAGATGTAAACTACAATATAATCTATTTTGTGTTCCTCAGTGTTAATGCTCGTGGCTGAAAGATGATTGATATATAATGCAAACATAATGTGTATAATATAATGCAAGAAACAAGAGTCTCAGCTGTATTAGGACAGTCTGAGGTATACAGCCCCAGACCACTTACAGTACTATTCTTGTGGAGAAATGACTGTAGCGCTTCTGGTAACACTCTATTTGAAGTGGTGTGCATAAGACTGCCATTAAAATGTTATAACCATGTCATGACACCTGTCATCAACATAGTCTTAATGAATTTTTGTGACTGTTGTCATTAAGTCAATTATATCTTTTTTAATGCAAAGTTAACATTATTTAAGATGTCTTTGTTGTGACAACTTGACATCATCAAACCTAAAGAAGCTTTTTACCTTTATGTTTTAACATGACATTATACTGTCATATGTTGTTCGTTTTGACACTGACTGTCATGTGACTATCATAATTGTGTCATGAATATTGTCCTGTCCTATCAAGTAAAGTGGTGCCTTTCAGACTTGTCATAAAAATGTCATTAAGTTTTGTTACTCTGTCAGATGCTTTTGTAATGGTGTCATGAATGATTTCCTGGATTTCAACTAAAGTGTTACCATTTGGACATGGCATAAAGATGTCATTAAATGTCACAAGGCTAGTTTGACGATAGACAGCAGTACCAAGGTGATTTTTAGCGTACAGAGTTACCTAATAGACCAACAGTGGTTAGCTAGATTATTACTTGCTGCTGTCTGCTGTTATCTGTAGCTGGCATTACTTAGTTAGCTTGGGTAGCCATGAAGCTAACCACCTAATTAGCTGAGTCAGCCCCGGGGTGCCAATGGCTGAAACCAGCAAGACAGCCCACATTGATACTGTCAATGACACTAATTCCTTCATGTTTATGATAGGTGTCATGACATATTTATTACAGAGAAATGCACACCCCTTCCAAAAAAGCGTTACCGTGCTTCCTACATTTTATAATCAATTATTTGTTCGCCCGTCTGTTTTACTATTGTAGCCAAATTGCAAATGTTCGTATGGGTATTTTGATACTCATCAGCTGGCCCTATGGAGACACTGGGCTGTATTTCTTTCATATGGTGTTAATTATGTTACTGCGTTTCATTCTCACTTATTTATCAGTTATTTACTTTTTTGCAGATAATCTTTATTACCATTATAAATTATCTTAATTTATTTCCATCTCTGTGGGGATCAAAATGGTCTCACTCATGGTGTCATTTTTACACTAAAACTAACTGCACTGATTAAGACCCTGTATGAGGCTGATTTGGTTGTTTATTTTGGACAGTAAAACAGTTTCTCAAATTTCTTTGAGAGCAGAATGACAATTTACCTAATAATGCACAAAGAAAAGTAACAGTGCATTACATTTAAAAACTGTGGATGGTTCACAAACAAAGTGTGTAAAACATATTCTAGCCTCAGCCACAGTTTTCACAGTCAAAGCACAGTTGGGAGAAGAGCAGAGGCTGCCACTGTTTTGTCCCTCCTCCCAACCCCACCCCATGCAAGTCAGAGAATTTTTCCAAATTCTACAACTTTAACAGCTTCCACCTCCAAGAACCTGTAAAACGACCTACTCGGGTTTCTGGTGTTAGTTTACACAGTGACACCCCAGTTTTCTGGCACATGATGAAGTTAATTTGTCTGTATCATCTCTGGTTAAAATCCATTTATTGTCTTATTTGACTGGTTATTATACGAGCTGAACTGCCAAGTTGAAGACAGCAGGACCTTTTGGGGAGACTTTGACATTCACGTCAACTTCCAGGTCAACGACCATTGAGCTTCAGTGATTAAGGGCCCCCTTCCAATATGCATGAACAGACGCGTGTACCCACACACACTCACACACTGCCGCTAAAATGCATATTGCTCCTTTGTATTTGCTCGGTAGCTCAATATGAGGGCTTTGTTTAGTATTGATTGTCATTTTAATTTCATTTACCTAGCATTGATTCACATTAGATATGTGTGCTTGTCATGCAAAGTTAGCTAAAAAATCCAATTTCAACTTGAACCCGTGCCCTAAACAGATGGAGAAACTGTTAAAAAAAAACAAAAAAAACAAAAAAACATGAACAAAAAGATTTTTAATCAACCTTTTCTAATTTTGGCCAATTATGTATACAATGACAGGACACTGACCAGATTAACTTTGGATCAATATTGAAGTTTTGAGGCCTTGTGTTCTTATTCTCTTTTTTTCCTTAACTTCCCCAGGTTCCTTTCTTTGGACCTCTGTTTAATGGCGCCATCATCACTGGGACGCTGCTGCCAAGCTTGGTGCGGGCCACCTGTATCAATGCCAGCAGAGCTGTCAAATCCCGGCTGACACTCTACCAGAGCTTGTATCCTTTACTCCTCATGCCTTCTGCTTTGTTTACTCTTCACTATCCCATGCAGGGATAGCTCATCAGAGGAATGCATCAGTATAAAAAAAATCAGTCATTGATTACCCTTACAGCTGAGACCATTAAGGTTATGAGCATATATTTTTAGAATGATTTCATTAGATGTGTAACACCACTGAGCTTAAATTTTCAGCACCACCAGTGGCCCATTTGGGTAAATTCACTGAGACATGTGGCGTGCTTGTCACGTCAGCCAACGTACACAGCTGAGTGCTGACACTGATCTTTATGGGCTGGCTGATTTACATACAGCTATTAGGCCGGGGCTGTTTCACAGCCTGGAGCATCATGGGAGGTTATGTGGGGCTGTTTTGGGCAGGAACACAGATAATGTGTCATCATCTATCACTACCGTTTTATGGAGCACAAGGAGAGCCAGAATAAGAGCACCCTCAACAAAATGCATACAAGTGCATACAGACGCACGCACACAGACACACACTCGCTCTCATCCCTCCACCCATCCATCCAACAGTGTGCCGTTAAGAGCCTGACTCCAGCTGTAGTTGTCAGTTGGTTTAAAGGGAGTGTAATCACCAATGGAGATGAATTAGCATGTGAATGCCAGCAGCACAGAGTTTGGGGGGCGAGAAGGGGGGAGCAGAGTCGGGATGGCCCCTGGAGGGGGAAACCTGATCTCCCTCAACGCCCTGCTCCTCCTCGGACAGCATGTACAGCACCGCCTCACCAGAACCACGCTGCCCCTCTGGCGGTTGCTATAGAAACCTCCCCCAAGGTGGTTTCATTTGGGTGGAAGAATAACTAGTAGTACTTATTGTTTTTAAGACATTGACATATTTTTTAAAAAGTTGTTTTTTTTAATTGTCATTAAGTCCTTTTATCATAGTACTTTGCAACAAAGACTTCTTGTCTTTACTTACACATCAACACACCCTGTGCATGTTGTTTACAGCTGGGAGTGTGTAAGTATGTGTCTGCCTGTATGCATTTCACAGTGCATCACATCCCTTGGCCCCCCCACCCGTATATGAGGCCTTGTCTGTGTGTCCCTGGGGGCATCCTGAGTGACAGATGTCTGTTACCCGACGCCAAGTGAATTAGCCCAGTGTGACTCTCAGTGCCAGAGGGGGGGAGGCAGCCACAGGCCTGCCTGCCTCTGTGAGCCTCTTGGGGTGGGGGTAGAAGGGGGGTGGGACAGTACCGGGCCTGTGCTGGGCCACAAAAGCCTTACCTGGCATTCCTTAGCAGAGGAGCAGACAGCACAAAGGCATGATCTATGAGAGGAGATAAGCGCTGCCTCTGGAGTTCTGGCACTGATAGGCTGCCAGGCCTCACGCACTCCAAGAGAGGAGATGAATGAATGTGCCAGGCAAAGCACACTGCCAGCATGAGTATCTGTATGTCTGTTTTTTCTGCTGTTTGTCTGCCTAGCTAGAGAGCATTTGAGGACAGCCAAAATGTTATGTTTGGTCTCGGCCATGTGAAAGTGATAACCAAGGTTTTAGCTTTTAAGAGAATTGGGATCACAGAATGTCCTGATTGATAATCTCGTGAACCATCAACGAAACAAATCAGGCTTTTCTATTTGCACTTTTGCCTGTGCCGAGCTGTGCCGAGTTGCCCCCAAGATGGATGCTTGGGGCCAAAGCCAAACAGACCCGTGTCCAGGCGGGCTGTGGTGACGTATCACCGACTGTGGCCAACCCATTATGACCCCCCTTCTTCCCTTCAAACAAGCAAGTGTTGTGAGAGTGAATTTGCGAGTGCAAGAGATTATAAACAGAAAGATGTTTTTTAAAGTGTCTTTGTGTTCATCTCTCAGCACTTTTGTAGCTTCTAATTGACTCCCTGTGGTTTGAAGTTTAGTTTCTCTCAGGTTACTTTCAGGTATCTGCTTTATTTTACTGTTTCATGTTCACTTCCAACCATATAAAAGACATGTTAAGTTAATGCTGATCAAAACCGAACTTTTCCTGATTTTGCTGCTTCAGAGTAAAAGCATTTAAGATAACAAAAGAACAGGGGACTTTTATTGTGAAGAATTTATAGGAAATGAAGTGTTTAGCCAGCATTCTCATCTAAAAGACATACCTCCAAGCAAGTAACCCTGTTAAAAGAGAGATGCAAATCCTTGCCAAGTCAAACCGAGTCAAGCCAAGCCAGCACATCTATGGCTGGAAAGGGGGTAAAAGTCATGAGTGGCAGGTGGTTTCCTCATTGGATTTGCACTTCTTTTACACCAGCCTTTTGCACTTTTCCCTCTCCAGTCGTCATTCTTCCATCTTCTCAGGTTATGCAGCTCTTTATCTTTCACAGGTTGGAACAATGACCCCACCTTTTTCATTCCGGGATGTGTGGTTTTTGTGCAAAGATGAAAATCCTCATCCTTAGTTTACCCCTTCACAATGCCTTAACAATCCACAGTCCGCTGTCTGCCTGTGAGGCCACTCTCCAAGGTAATTAGTTGAATATTTCTTCAAAGAGAAGCTATATGACCCCCGTGTGTCCAGATAAAAGGCCAGTATGGCACTGCGGCCCCCTCTCTCGCTCTGTCACAAGGCTCGAGAGGACTCCAGCAGTCCGCTGCAACGCTCCCAGGATCTCTCAGGCTAATAGGATTTGATATTGAAAAATGACCACCAGCAACATTTTTTAGAAAATACACACACAGAGATAGGCTACAAGAGTGTTTTTCAGATAGATACTCCCTCCTTGCTGTTTTTCTGTCTTTCTCCTCATGGCATCCTCTGTCTCCCCCTCTTTCTTTTTCCTCCATCTCTGATATATGAAATCTGTGTAGTTGTATTTCCCATTTATACATCAAAATTAGCATGGATATGTGGGTTTTTTAAATGTGGCCACACCTGCTAAAAATAGGCAATCCGTCCTTTTTCCATCGCCTGAAGATTCTGTTTTATTTCTGATGTGTGCTGGAAAGCTGAGACTCTGCTCATGTCTCTGCAGGAGAGCAGAGACAAAGGTGTTTGAGTCTGTGTGTTCAGCTCTCAGTAATTTTGTAGCTTCTAACTGAGTCTCCGTGGTTTGAAGTTTAGTTTCTCTCCTGCTTCGCTGTTTGTTTTGTGTTTGCTTTCAGCTCTATAATCATTTCGAGTCACTGCTGATGAAACCCCCATATTTTGTGATTTTGTTGCTTCATATTAACAACTTTTATCTGGCAAAGTAACAGGGGACTTTTATTGTTGAAAATGTATTGGGGAAAAAAAAGTTTATCCATTGTTCAGATACTTGACTAAAGACGAACGCTTCATCAGTTAAATACACGCTCCCAAGCAGCTGCACACTCCACTGTGCTGGGCTGACACGCAAAGTCAAGTCAAGCAGCATATATGTTCGGAAAAGGAGCAAACAAGTCACAGAAGTTGCCAAAAGAGGCAATAATCCTTTGTCGCCTCCATTGAAAAGGGGCAAAAATTAGTTTGTCTACCCAGGTGTCATGTTTCCATCACTGTAGATCAGAGCTGGGGCAAATAAATACCTGTGATTACTGCAGAGTCACTTGACTCCGCAAGCGAATGCCAGTTGTAGCCTTTCCCATTGAAGACAAAAGCCAGATGTTGGTGAGTTTTTTGCCCAGTGTAAAAGTAATATTTACTTTCTTGTACAGTGTCCAGCTCTCATTGTCAGTTAGAATTTGTGTAATTTTCTTGTGTCAAGACACGACCATGGCCTCATAGACATCATATCACAAGCCTCTCACAGACAACTCATAATGTATCATCTATTATTTATATGCCTGATGGAAAATGCAGCTGGTCTGGCTTTGTGTGTTCTAAGTGTATTGTCTGCAACTGGTCCACCCTTCGCAGCTGCATTCGGAATAATTGTGACCACAAAACGTTCAATCTAATTCAGCTTAAGTTTTTATAATAGCACTATTCTTTTTATTGATTCATCAGCAGCAGAGTGGAATAAGTGAATTTTGTTCCTCTGTTAATGGTACTTATCACCTCATGCACACAGTGTATGACATATTGGGTTGAAGGAGACAATGAGTTTGTTTTTGTCACCTGAACCCAGCCTCTCACTGGATGGCTTTGCTGCCTGCTGCCATTCACTATATGATGAAGATCCTTCATACTGTCACTGTAGAATAATGTCTCCATCCAGAAGCCGGGATTCATTTCTCTCTTCAACAACCACTTGAGTTTGATGTCGCGTCCATCACTCTTTGTGATGGGGGTATCGTTAAAGGTAAAAAACTGTCCGTGTGTGTGTGTGTGTTGAGGAGACGGCAAGTTTCTAATAGGTGAGACAGTGCGGAACTGACCTTGATTCAGAGACATAGCCTCCCTACTGGACAAAATCAATAGTTTTTGCACACTGCCCTTAGTCCCCATCCTCTGTTCTGACACACACGTAAACACACGCACACACTCGCACAGATCCATCTCCAGGCAGCGATCAATAACCATAATCTGTTTCTGCCCATCGCCAGTCATGCGAGCCAGGCTTTTAGATGCTGTGTGTGTGTGTGTGTGTGTGTGTGTGTGTGTGTGTGTCTGTGTGCAGTAGCAGAAAGAAGAGAGGGGGGCTTGATCCTTTCAGTGGAACCCAGAAAGCTGCTGAAGTCTGTCATGTTCCCTCACAGGCTCATGTGAGCATATCTACAGTCCCACCGCTCCGCTGAATGCCAAAACGACATGTACATAATTCAAATGGATGTATACTGCAAACATAATGGATATGATATCCTGTATGTGCTCCTTTGTGTGCTGTTGTTGCTCCCCCCCAGACGCCATCATAATTATTACAGTCACTGCCATTGGCAGTGACATATTCTCACACCCCTTCTGAGCAAGTTATTGTCCCACTCTCACTGTGTCTTTGTCCGACGGCCGCTCGTTCTTTTGTGTACAGTAAGATTCCTCACCTAGCGGAGATGAAAGTGCGCGCCTGTATGCATGATAGGATGTCATGAATAGGATCTGCCATGTTAGTGTTGTCTCACATGAATTATTTAGCATCGTTGATAGGTCTAATTTGCCAGCTGTTGTGCCATAACTGTCAGCAGTCTCATAGATAATACTCAGCAGTCTATATCAGTGTGGAACACAGTGCTTGACTGGGCACAGTGAGACGCCAGGCTAGTCATTATATGCTGGATTCATGTAATGGTCTGAGCTGATGTGAGTATAACAAGCCAGCTTCCTGTTTATGGAAAACAGGGCTGACCAACAAAAAGGTCTTATAAAAAAGTAATCAATTCTTAGATGCATCAAAGATTATAAGTCGATGCAGAAAAGTTAGTAACTGGAAAATTGTAAACCAAATAAAGAGGCAAAATCGTGCCCCTTTTGGTGGACTGCCATTGGATTTTACTTCAGTAAAAATATGAACAGTAATCAATGGCAAGCGACAAATATTCTGTGTGAATTGTGCCATGAATTACACATATTATGGTTGTACATTTAAAAGGTAAATTTACAAGACAAGAGAGTCGCCATTTGTCGTAAAGCTGTTGAAGTATCAGACTTTCTCCTTCTAAAAGCTAGCATTAGCCGCTGAAGCTATGATGCCTCTGTGTTTTAGTACCAGGACGTAGTCACACAAGCAACGGGTCTTGCTCATTCTTTCGCTTCTCAGCTGATAAAAGGACCAAGAGTCATTACAGTGGTTGTGTTGATGACAAGAGATGTAGTTCACCGAGTACTTTCTCATAAAACTAAACTACTACAAACCTACATACCCACAAAGTTTTACACTTTCTTGACTTGTAAAATTATCTTTTAAATTAACCAATCATCATATGTGTAAATCGTGGCACAATTCAAACGGGGGAAAAAAGTTATTTGTCTCTTGCTATTGACTGCCATACATATTTTTTCTGAACTAAGGTCCCAACTGGAAAGTTGTGAGATTTCAACTGTCTATTCCCTTCACCCCCCAACATTATATTGTGATGGTGCCCCCTGCAAAATAGTGTTGCAGGGAAACTTGTTGTGGTGGAACATTTTCACATCAGAGGGTGAGCCCTGGCATTAAAATGGCTAAATCACTGCAAAAGTAAATGCAACTGCTGCTAGCTTGTTTATGTTCATACCTTTAGCAATCTAGGTGCTAATTTGCCATTTTCAGCATGTAGGTTTCAAGCTCAGAGGTTGTTGTTGTTTCCTGATGCATTGATAATTGTTCTGCAATTGCATGGTAGATTCCTACCCTTAATTAAAAAAAGCCCCCCAATTAATTTGTAATATACAGAAAAATAATCATCCTGACTTGCGGTGCAATGCATATAAGTACCTTGTTGTGTATCCTTATTACAGGATGCAAGCCTTTTAGTTGGAGGCAGTTGGATGTTGTTGGGTGGATAGGCAGGTGGGGGTTTTTGAGTTGAAGTGTCCCTGCTTGGACTTGGCCAGGCTGGTTTGGGCGGAGGCTGGCATTGGCTTTGATAGAGCGGTTGAGAGTTTACGCAGTATTTTGGGGGCTACACAGAGAGGAGGGGTCTCTCCCCCACTGAATGTTTTAACCTAATCCCATTATCAGTGTAGCGCACTGCCTCCCATCTCTTCCCCCTCCTTATCCCCACCCTCCTCCCACCCTTCTCTCCAGCTGACCAGCTGTTCCTGCCAGGACTCACGACAATGTCCGATGTGTTCAGATCACTGAGTACCCCCCTCTCTCTCCAACACACACACACACACAAATACACAGGGCGCAGCCCATGCACAACCAAAGCAATTGCAGAGCCCGTTGCTGGAGCCCAAGAAGGCCTCAGAGGGAGGAGGGTGTTAGTTAGGGGAGAAGGGGGTAGCTTTGGGGGTGAGGAGGGGGCAAGCACAGGCCTGTCAAACCAAGAGCCCTGACTCAGGAGGCAGCCCGGCTCGGATGGCATATGGCGTCTAGCTTCATACAACATGCAAAAGTATTCTCCCCCCCCCCCTCTGTCTCCCTCCCCTGCTGCTAATGCAGAATGACTCATAGCATTACTCATTTTTTTTCCTCCGTTCCCCCCAACCCCACCCCGCCCCACCTCAGTTCCTCCTCCTCTTGCCACCCAGCCTGTAACAAAAGGCGTCCGCTGCATGGCACCCACACCCTGAAAGCCCTGGGGGCCCAGCCCAGCCCAGCCTGCACTCTGAGGTCTGAGCTTCATGGGGGCCGCCCCTTTTAAACACAGGTAGAGCAGGCGTGGAACCAGACGGCCAACAGCAGGGACCCAGAGCCCCGCCTGGGGTAGCGTACACACACTGCTGGTGTCAAACTGTTGTGCCTGTTGGTGTGTTTGTGTTTGCATGTATACAGAAGCTGCCTTTATTTTGTAGTGCCTCTGGTATTACAAACCATCATGCTTTGTGTGTGTTTATGTATTTGTGTGCACCATGTGTCTTACTGCTACCCCTCTGACCAATTATTTGCCAAATAGTGCTCCTTTTAAGTGTAATTTGAGTCCAGCTGTGTTAATTCAACTGTTTCCACATTTTTATTTGTTTGTCTACGAACCCCCTTTTTTTTTTTTTTTTTACTCTTTATGAAATAATAAGTAACCATGTAGAAACTGCATAGCCTAGTGTAACCCAAAGAATGTCATGCTCTGTGTATTTTTAAACTTGAACCCCCATGCTCACACCCCTCCCCTTCTCTCTCCGTCTGTTATGCATTCATGTCTGACATCTGTGTGTTTGTGAGCGGCAAAGTGAAAGCCAGCAAGACTGCCAGTTTTGTGTGGAGTCGCCTTCCCTGTCCCATCCCCTACTCAGGCTTCGGGTATCAGGTAGACAAACGAGAACATCGCAATGGGCCAGTTTTAGGGCTTATCAGTATTTTCTGATTCATTTAAATCTCACTGCAGCATTGAACTTGTGAATGTTCATAATAATCGAATTGAACTCAAAATACAGATCTGTATGTTTTTACTGTTAAAACAAAACTAAAAAGTTAAAGTATTAACAGTTTAGGCGCTTTACGTGTATTTCTTAATGCCAGGCATTACATTTATAAGTGAAAAACATCATCAATTATAGAAATTACAAGTTGATGAGCTGACACAAACTTTATATTTCAAAATAATGTAAAGAAAACATGGCAACAAACAGATAATTAGGTATTCATTTTAATTTTGATCTTTTAAATACCTAATTAATCATCATACATCTCTGATATCAAAAACAACATATACAATCTTCCAATTAACCTGTATGTTCGTTTTTTAACAATACTGTGGTGGTACTAAACTACACTATAACAATACAGCTGCTGAAGTTGGTAACACTTTATAATAACCATAATGAATAAATGGTAAATTGCTAGTTAATTAAACTTCAGATAATAGTTATCTTACTGTTAACAAGCAATGAAATCATGATATGCTACATTTTATGTTATCTTATCTTTACCGTGTATAATATAAAATAGTTTGTTTATAAACTGTATATTGCGTCATTGCTCATGAGAGATGATAATTATATTCTGATTACATTAGTATAGATCTGATTACAAACTATAGCATTCCTAATAATCAGTAAACATTAATTATCATTTCATTGTTTATGAGGTGAAATAACTATTACTGAACATTTAATTAACTATCAATTTACCATTCATTTAAAATGGCTATTATAAATTCTTAGTCTCCCAGTTTTCCTAATTACCACAAATTGAACAGGCAAAGAGGATAGCATGGCTCTCATTGCATTTATTACATTTTGTGTACTCTTGAAAATGCAGGCCTAACGGTGAGTTATCATCCCGAATTGGCTGCTACCATGTAAAGGAATGGCTGAGTGTGTTGGTTTCGGTGTTAACACCCATCAGGACCCTACCCTTGGAAAGACTGTCCACAAATAGGACACATGTCCCTGCTAAATATCAATAAAAAATAAAATTGCCATGATGACATTCTTGCTAATAGGTCATCGGTCTCTGTCCATCAGCCAGAACACCCTGACCCCAGTGTCACCGCTGGACTAGTTCCGACTGCACTGCCGTTGAGAAGACATGCTCATTGTGATTGATGGTGGTGGTGGTGGTGCTTCTAGCACGGGTGTAAAAACCTGTCTGTCTGCTTTAAGTGATAAGCATCCAGCTAGCCATTCCATCTGTTCCCCCTAGCCCTGTTTAATTAATGAACTTTCTTTCTCCGCCCCATAGCCAGCCAGCGCAACACTAAAGCAAAAGCTGTTAGCCCTCTCAGGTTATCCAAATGGATGCATGTTCTTGTCCCCCCCCCTCCTCAATGGGTGCGTTCTCATTGATTAGTTATGTTTTGTTTTCCCCTCTTTTGTCTCCGGGTTCTTGAAGGGAGGGTTAATGAGCTTTCCTGGCAAGCTGTAGCGCTTGGAATCCGAGGATAAATGGGAATAATTTTGTTGTTTTTTTGTTTTGTTTTTTTGTGATGGACTTGGCAGAGATGTGAAGCCTCGTGCCACCATGTGTGTTTGTGCATGCGAGTGTGTACGTGAATGAAAATGCGTGTTTGTTTGGATGTGTATGAATGGCTTTGAGGCGGGGTATATTGCATTTCATCCCTGCTGGTCCATTATTCCTCTTCAGAAGCAGGGAATCTGGAACACTCTTTAACAGTTGGCTCTGTCACTATTCATCTTCCAGCTATCTCAGCAAAACTCTTGTCCTGGCCTCCTTTTTTACCACCAAGTACTCTCTCCCTTCCTTTATGTCCCCTCTTCCTTCCGTGTCTCTTGTTACAAGGCAGTGGACAGCCCTTTGTCCAGCTAAAGCTGCCCCCTTTTGTTTGCGCGGCCTTTTTTATCCTTGTGCTAATCGCCATGGTCGTGTGCCTGAGTTGGACCCCATATTTCACGCTCAGCTCTCCTTTGTTTGACACACCGCCCCTGATAAGAATCCCAATTCTAGGGCCTCTCTGATATTGAAATCCAACAGCGGCGTAGAAAGAGCCTTCAATCATCCATTATCTGTGCTCCAGTGATTACCATTCAATCTCCCAGGGTCCATGCTCCTCATCACCGGCCCCAGAGCTGAGGCCGTCCCCTGAAAGAACCCGCATCCCTTAACGCCTGTGTCACATGCAAGCATATCCATAGATATTTCTGATGCCGTCTTGAGACAGTCCCGCATTGAATGCTGCTGGGAAATGTCAGTGAAATGTCACTCATCGTTCTCCGCTGGAATCTCTCGGTCTCTGATGTGGCCCCGGGTTTTTTGGGACTCTTGTGAAGACACCTTGTGACATTATTGGGTTTCTTTGTCCCTAAATGGCCATTGAATTTTCAATTCTCTTTTTTTGTTCGGAGACAGGCATTGCTCTTTTTACTTTTACATAAGGCTGCATTGCTTTTAATGTCACAGACTTAATTGGCTGTTTTAAGAAGGAATTAGTTGATTATTTATAAGTTGCACATTAATGCCTCTTTAAATGGTTCAAAGGCAGTGTCTGCTCCTCGGCTGGCCTGTGGCCATTGTTCTCTTTTAGAGGATGTCCTTGTGCCTCGCAGCATTTGCATTTTTGCACTAAATGGAATTTTCTGCATTGACAGACAAGGCAAGGCAAACAAAGCAATAACAAAAACAAAACATTTAAGTATGCATCGCTGTGCATTGTCTGCCTCTTCTTACAAAAAGCAGCCTTTGATGTGTTAATACTAATAGTCTGTGTTTCATTGTCAAGTGCTGGTGAAAGAGAAGCACGAGTAGTACTGGACAAATCTTCATGTGTCTCTCCACTGCAACAGGCTGTAATAATATTGAGTTTGATGCCAAACAAAGAGAAAGTGTTGTTGTTTGCAGATGCTGGAACAACACATTCTAGTGGTGGGACCTTTAAAAAAATTAAACCTTTGTCATACTATATAACATTAAAGGGACAGTTACCCTCAAAATCAAAGAAGACATTTTTCCTGTTGATCCATCTAGGTTATTTTTGTATGAGTTGTCGAGTTTTGGAAATATCAGCTGTATCAGCTCTCGAATATGACTTTGTAGTTATTTTCTTTCTACGGTAGAATCTACCAGGACTACTTTCTTTATACTAGAAAGAAAGTAGTTCCTAAATGCAACTGTTCACAAGGTCTGTGGATTAACTTGAGTCACAATTTCTAGGCAGACACCGGTGTTGAATTTTCCAAACAGGTTTTTGCTACTTTTAGCACCACAAGCAGAGTGCCATTTAGTTCCATTATATTCAAGAGAAGGCAGACATCTATACAGTTGATATCTCCAAAACTCAGCAACTCAAACAAAAAAATCTTGATGATTACTATGTATTTTTGATATTGGAGTGAACCGTCTCTTTAAAATTAGGATTGATGCAGCGCATGAGTATCTTTTCTGCTTTCCTCATTTATCCTGCTTATTCTTATTGTTGTGGTTGAAATGTAAGAACGGCTTTGTGCTGCAGACATCCACTTATCCAGCACTCTATGTTTAGATACACAACAGCTCTCAGTACCTTTGTTTAATGTAGTGTACACATCTTCATTAGTTATGTATAGCCTCTAATTACTATTGATGAGACTCTAGCTGATTTGGGTACAAATCTATAGCTTTTGTTATTCTAATGAGTGTTATTTACCCTCAGATCTCCAAGCCAGGGGGCTTTGGAATGGGGCTTTGTGCAGGCAGATATAGCCTGGCCGCTCTAGCTACACCCACTTGTTTTTGTATCTGCCGACTTTGACAAAATCCAGTTTGCCTCCCCCCACATCATCACCCGTCTGCATGGATGTATAGCACTTCCCGCTCCTCCATCTGTTTTTGTCCACCCATGAAAAGGTCCATTATAATCTGCAGGATGCACAGTTGACGTGCCGCTAGCTCCGCTCAAGCCAATCAAGGCAGCGTACTGAACTTAGGCCTCGAATCCGAGAGGCCCTAACCCCCTCCCCCAAGTTCATTTTGATTATCTGGGCTCTCTGTCTGAGATCTTCAGTTGAACAAGTTTTTATAACAACATTGTCTCCATCATCCCTTTCCCCCCTATAAAAGCTTCCAGTCTGAATGGGGCTCCATGCATGCCCACTGCATGATGGCAGGCTCCTGATTAACCCTGGAGTGACTAGCTAATGTCATTGAAGGAGGGCCACCTGGCTGAGAGACTGTACAGTCAGCTGCCACTGAAGGGCCAGAATAGGAGACGACCAGGTGTTGGGCTCCAGCCCCCCTAATTGTTGCCATGTAATAGCCTGCTTGACTGCACAATATAGCCCAGGGGCGAGGATTAGGAAAAAGCTGTTGCCAACACAGAAGTCCATTTTCTTTTTTGCCCAAGGTTTTGTGTGTGGGTTTCTGTCTGTGTGCATGCTTATGTGTGTATGCATATATACATTTCCCTCTGCCATCCTCCCCATCCATTACAGTTATAGCAGGTAGATAGCTGGGCCCCTTTTCTTGGCTGTCTCCCAGCCCCTTACCCACCCAAACCTATACCACTATATACTTGGATTCAGATCGGGAAAGCCAGAAGGCCAAATGTAATAATTACTATTACTATTCGGACCTATGCATAACTTACAAACTTATTTTCGGGCTGAGGACTCACTGTATGGATTGCCATAATTACCTTGCAACAAAAACCTTTGAAACATATCCTTTACTTTTCAACAAAATCATATTAATCTGTCGTTATTACCATCATTTTAACAATATGATATGAACTAATTGGCCCGGTATGTCTCCTGCATATGTAATTTTTATATAAGTGTTCATATTTCATTGTAATCACAATGGCATTGATTGAAATATGTCCAAAATGAAAATATGAGAGCAAGTGAAATCACTCTTGCCCCCAGTAACTAACCCTCTGTGCTCTGTGCATTGAGCACAGCTGTGATCATATGTAACCTAGCGCTAATCATTATCATTCCCGCTAAATGCCTGGCATTTTGCATAAGGCCAGGCAGCCTAATTGGCCCGATGAACCTTTCAGAGAGGGGGCAATGGAGGAACAAGAGACTTCAGCGTGTCTTCGGGGTGGCGGGGGTGCAGACAGAGATGCATGGCGTTAAGGCATCACAGTTATTCTATTGCACATGCCACAAGCATCATTAAAATTGCAGAAGCCTGTGTTCATTTTGTTTTAATATTTCATCAGTGCTTGTCTGAACAGTGTTATTGTTTGGTTAAAATCAGAGCCATTTGGCATGACCCGGAGTTGGCACACTCCTTGTGCAATTTAAGTGTCAGACTGGTTTTCCAGTGTCAAATACAATATAGAACATCAGACTACTTTGATTACTGGAATGTTTTGGGTACGTGGGTACAGTTCGGCAGATTCTCAGTTTAAGTGTGTAGCCTGATAATTACTATAATTAGGGTTAGCAGGGTAACTTTAAAAATATATTATGATACAATTACCAATTACTTGTTTAAAAAATATAGTCAGTAACCTAATCTAAGTATCACAATATCAAACTATTGGAACTTGATTACTTTCTGTTAATTTTGGATTACAGATATTCCTTCCTTTGTTGTCTGTGAACACATATTTAGATTAATAGGAGTAATTATGCACATGTAGCAAAGTAAACTGCCACAAACTTATTCTGGTCTGGGGCTTGTGTTTTCATCCCCACACCATCTTGGTCACAGCATCACCACCTACAGTCCCAAAATACCTTTCAGTAGTAACTGTTAGAGTAGCGCGAGCAGTATCAGTAGTTGTAGTAGTATTGACAGGTTAGCCAGCTAACATTAGCTACCTGTAGCTGTTCCTTTAAAGTAGATTGAAGTCCTGTGATGATAACACTGTTTTCACAGCTGGGGGCAGAACTGGTACTGTACTGTGATGTTGTTCCTCTTTTCTGATTTAAAGACAAAATAATGTCGAAATTTCCATTTCACCAAATTTCACTTAAGTCAGTGGTAATGAATTGGTAACTGAGATTAGCTATGGATTCACTGGAGACCAGAGTGATGTTGTGTGACTCGTGAACTGTTGTAATTTGTGTTCACTGTGCAAGATAGTACCTGAACTGTGGAATGAAACTGTGATTTTCTGTTACTCTAATGGAATACAGTTACCTTTTTTTGTATCCTAATTATGTAATCTGTTATATGTAATCTGTTACTCCCCGAGCCTGATTATCACACTATAAATTTCACCATGAAAGTTGGGAGAAAAGCGAGGTGAAATGCCTCATAAGCAATCAGATGGATTTCAATCAAAGTCTAGGTCCAGTGTGCCCTTCCTGGTTTCATCTTTGACTTTTTATTAAAAGTTCAAATTGAGATCAGATAGATGCTGTTGTTCCCTGTCTCGATTCTGAACAATTCAAATATCAGGAACTGAAGGAAAAACATGACGCATATTCACCTCAGATAGCTCATAAGATGCGCACCTTTGTCCTGACCTAATAATGTTTCCAGAAGGCTGAGGCATTCATGTCACTCTGGCCATCATCACTAACAAAGGGGACGTTCAGAGAGAAGTCTCACCCAGCCAGTCACACAGAACTGTATCTGTTAATCTTCATCCCTGTGAGCCTTTTTGCTCATCTTATTATGACTTTCTGTTAATGCACGGTGGAGGCCTGTGTGACTGTCTGGCTATAATGGGCCTGTGTTTGATTAATCATGTCGATCCATTGTGTTTCACATCTAAGGCTGCTGCGTTAGGACTCATCAATGGAGACCAGAGTCCTTTGAAAAGGAGATTGGTTACAGACTCAGCTCATCTGAATACACAAGCCCAGTCCTATGAAGGCTTTGATGGCAGTCGTGTTGTGTTGAACAAACCAAGCTACAACAAATTGTGATGTCACCAGGTATCTTGTAGCTATCCTGTTTCTCTGATGACTTGTTGCTTTATCATTTATATTCTGTGAACCCCCAACAATCAGTCGGAGCTAAGATAGTTTAGAGGTCAACATTGACTTTGGTGTAGATGCTTGGTCTTATGATTTGTCGTGGAGCAGAAATCGATTTTTAGTGTCCCCCTGAGGAATGGTTGGCTGCCAGAGACTTGAGAAAATGGGTGACTACTTCCTCCAGTCAGCTCATAAATAACATGTTCATGCCAGCTAGCAGACATCAGATTTTGTCTGCAGCTGTGGCAAACCAGTGTGAAATCACTGATGGGCAGTGATGATGTCACAGGTTAGGAGTGATGTCACAGCCATAACTTCCCATCCGGCTGTCTGAATGCCAGATGGACGGTAGAGAGGTGTGGAGGTTGGAGCTTAGAGAGCTCTTGCTGTGGGAAACTCACCCCTCAGGAGGTGTCATTAACCTGGGCTTACTGTTTGACCCGACTCCTTTGGGGCTCCAGAGCTCCAGTTTCCCGGCCCCACTCCTAATTAGGCTACTTGTTAAAACTCTCTGAGACCAGCTATTCCTCTAGAGCATCAGATGTTGTGTATGTCTATGCACACCCGGAAAATGGACACACAAACACCTTCACTCTTCATAATGCATTTGTGACACATTCAGACGTTTTTCTGTCCTGCTGCTGTGTCTACAGAAAAAAAAAGCTGTTTAATGAGACACCAAGGTTTGAGTAGCTGCCATATAAAATGGGATTTGGACACACACACTGTACAACCACCCTACTGGCTAGTTTCTGTCATACACGCTCTCACTTTATCCATCTCAATCTGTTGTTCCTTCCCACTCTGCCATTATTCCAGCAGCCAGCTTTATTGCCACATTCACTTTCTCTGTCCATATCTTTCTTTCTCTCTGTGTCTCTCCGTCTAAATGTCTCCGTCTTCCTCCCCGTTTTTCCCATAATCACCTCACACCTCTAAGGGCCTCTGCTGAGACGAGCTTCACACCTCAGCCCTCGCTGTGACAACAGGTACCGCTGGCACTCACCGCCTGGCCTCTCTCCAATCAACACCTGCTCGGATTTATCCCTCTTTCTTCCCTTCCTCTTTTCCATCTCCCCCCCTCCCTTGTTTCCATCTCCGCCTTCTTTTGCCATAGTTCTATCCCTTGTTTTTGTGTCTCCGCCAGTCCTTTCTCCATGTATCCACTCTGTACGTTTTCCAGCCACTCTGCCATTTTTCTGCCTCTTATCTCTTTTTCCATAATGAGTAACACTTCATCCATATGCAGTCCAATCAGTTTCTCCATACCAATGCCTCCTGGAGATGGCACCCCGATCCCCTGGTGATTTAAACATGTCCATGTTACCAGTCTGCTTTCATTACCTCCAATGGCAGCCAGTGTAATGACTGGTAACAACAGCGTATATGCAAGTCATTTAAAGAGGTTTTCTAGTACATCTTTGCCACCAATCATTTTTCAAATCAGGCACTTTTTTTTCTCTCTTAATTCTGGAGACATAATCCATATGGATGGACAGTAGTTCTGCATGTGTATTTGGTATGAGGAGATGAGGCACTGTGCCTTTCTACAAAAAAATAATGACCACATCTGCTTTTTTCACCCTGCTTACACTGGCACCCCAGCACAACCAAGCACACCCTCCCCACCCCTTCCTCTTAACAGACCAATTATGTGACTGCTGGGAGTCAATGGCGCTGTGAGCTACTCCTGAGCTCCTCTCCTCACCAAGGTCAAGCTGATTGGCCCAGGTTAATGGGCAGATGTGGGGCTAAGAGAGGAGGGGGTCAAGCACCTAGAGGCACCCTCCACCTCATCTCTAAACTGTCCCTCTTCACTACAAGAGCCCCTTTTACCACCAGCGCTTCTACAAACAGGATTAACCTTGGCTGCTGCTGTGGAGGCCCGAGGAGCGTAGGAGTGGTTCCTCCACATGCATGGCAAAGGGTTTTTTTTGTTTTGCAGTCTTTTACAGTTTTTTAAATGTTCTTGCAATAAAACTCCCAGAATCATAAGGTGTCATGGTCAGCCACATGTCCTCTTGTGTGGATAATGTAAACCTTCCTGACTGTGTCTTGGGTAAAGGTATTTTGGTTTTGTTTAATGAAAGTCTGTGTTAGACTTTAATCAACTTCCTAGACAGTGGTTCTCAAGGTAGTAGCCCACACATCCACTAACATGGATAAGGCATGATTCTCAGAAGAAGATTTCTGAACGTTTTGCTGTTCTCTTGCTTGCTTTGTTAAAGCAATATATTAGGTTTAGAATTGATCTAGAAAGCTCTTACCACTCAGCTTTTTCCATGTCTTTGTTTCAAGTGCAGTTAAAGGCCACATTGGCCCATCAATTTTAACCGCATTTTTAGAGGGATTGCCTGTAGTCCTGGCTCATTCCATTGCAGCAACATGCCCTACTGAAAATTGTACCAGTGACCTAAACACAGTCCCATCTAGTGTCCTTGATTCAGTTGTACCTCTATGCTCTTACAGCTGCTAATTCAGAACATTTCTTTTACCTACACAGTTGGTGTCTCTGGCCAGGCTCTCACATGGTTAAAGTGCTTCAGAGCTGAAAGAACCCAGTTTGTTTCTACATCAGAATTTTCTGATGTGAAATATAGAGTACCTCAGGGCTGTGTTCTTGGTCCCCTGCTTTTCTCTCTCTTCTTGGCCAAATTATACACAATCATGGAATAAATTTCCACTGCCACGCTGATGATTCTCAGCTCTGTGTATCTGTAAGGGCAGATGATCTGCCTCAATTATTAAATTAGAGGCCTCCTATTCGGCTGTGAAAAACTGAATGTCATATTGTATACGGCTCCCTGCTGATAAAACAGATACTGCTCATCGGCCATGTTTAACATGGACACCAGTTTGATCAAGTTACAGTAACTCAACAGCTGTGATTTCTCCAAATTTGACAGCCAAGAATTTTGGTGTTGCCTTTTTTTTGCCAATCCAACATCACTAAAAGTAGGTCTTTTCTGTCCATGGCAATGCAGAGACACTCATTCATACCATTGTTTCATCTAGACTTGTTTTTTTGTAATATTTTGCTGTTATACCTGAAATGTACTAAAAGCCTTCAAATGGTTCAGAATGCTGCAACTAGAACCAGAACATTTGATCGTATTACATCAATTATAGCTTCTCTTCACTAAGTCCCCTATTCATGTCAAAGTAGACTTTAATGTTCTTCTGATGACTTACAAAATTGTAAATGGGCTCGTCCCATCATACCTGTCTGATCTACTTAGACCTTATAGGCTATTTTGTCCTGTTCTCTTCACTCTCAGGGCTCCTGTCTGTCCACAGAGTTAAAAAGATGTTGGCAGGGTCTTTTCCTACTGTACCCCCTTACTCTGGAATAACCTCCCTGCTGACATCAAACAGTTTGTCTCTGAGGCTTTAAAATATAAACTTAAAGTTCATCATTTCATTTCAGTCTGAATTAATTTGTTAAGCCTTGCACTTATAGTCCACGCTTGTCCTGCAGATAAGAATGCTGTAAACTTTAAAAAAAAAAAGCACATGAGGGGGGAGATCTGTGTGACTATCTCTCTATTCTCCTCTCATTTCACTCATGCTTGTCTGTGCTGGACCACCAGCCATCCTGGGACCTCGTTTTCTCCCCTGGTGCCTCATTCCAGATAACTGGAATGGATCTTCGTCCTCTAGGAGATTCAGTCTCTCCTCTTGTCTCTCTCTGTCCCTTGTGTGCATGTTGTCCTTGTGTCTCTCCCTCTGTACTTGTTTCCTTCCCCCTCTGTGTTAATGGGTGTGCTTAAGCTTTGTCTCTTGTGTGTTTCTATATTTGTCTTCTCTTCTGGTCTCCACGGTGGCAAGGAGGTCATGCAGCACCTGAATGTCCACATTCTTCGTATATGTATACAATATATAATATTGTTTTCCCAATTGTCTGGACTCTAATTTGATAATTTTCGTCCTCTGTGCACACAAAGCCTGTTGCATGTTTTTCCATCCTTAAAGAGGGATCCCTGCTCTGTTACTCTTCCTGAAGACTTTTCCATTTTTTCAGGGGTTTTTTCCTTATCTAAATCAAGGGTCTAAGGATAGAGGGTGTCATGTGCTGTACAGATTGTAATGCCCCTTGAGGCAAACTTGTGATATTGAGCTACATAAATAAAATTTACTTGACTTGACTATGAAAGCATCTCAATTAAGCAGAGAGGCACTGCCCTCTTAGAAATAGGGGGCAGGCACCCCTCCTGCACCCATCATCTGACTTCTGTGACATAGAGGTGGATAGAAATGGAGCTTAAGTAGTGAAATGTCAGTATGGGGCATCTTAAAACCCCTTCTGTTGTGCCTTTGACTGATCTGGACCTTAACCCCCTGCCCTGGCTTATCAACAGATTAACTGAGTGTGAGAGTCTCTATTTATCTGTCTGTCTCATTCATGCTGTTTAGCTGTTACTGCAAAAGGAGAGTTTAGCCTATGAAAAATCTTTCCTTGTTTTTTGCAAATAAATCACAAAAACAGCCTTCCTGTCTAGGATTTTGGCAAGGCTTCCAAGGGACACTTGGCCTGAACCCCATTCTAGTCTTGACCAGTCTCCCAGTCCCTACTGCTGACAGTAATCCCTATAGCATGATGCTGCAACCAATACAATTCACCGTTGGGATGATTTTCCCGAGGTTTTGAGTGTTATCTTGTCTTCACCAGATATAGCCCCGGTGTTCACTTGACATGCAGACCAAGTATTTTTTGTCTCATCTCATCATGCTCTTTGAATCCCCCAACTTCCACTTGGCAAACCCCAGATGGGCTGTACACAGTGGACATTGGGTTCACTGTCGTCTCCTGACCAAAACCCTTATGAGATTCATTGGGTTTGGCTGCATGGTGAGCTCTAGAGAGAATCCTGATGGGTCCAACTATATTGGATTTCACAATGATGGAATGCACTTGACTCTTGGGAACCTTCAGTCTTTAAACATTTTCCTGAAACTGCGTCTTAAAGGACTGGGGGGTAGGATTTAGTGACATCTAGCAGTGAGCTTGCAGATTGCAAACACCTTGCCTCACCCCCCACTTGCAAGCATATAGGAGAATCTATGGTGGTCATGAAAACTTATATAAAAGCTTGTATTTAGTGGTAGTGCAGCGTAGGTATTAAAGGATGAGTCCTAAAGTGACAAAAAAAATCTTATTTTCAGGTGATTATACACTAATGAAAGCATGCATAATCTAAATATTATATTCCATTTCAGCCATATTCCACCAAAAAAACCTCTTACGGCTTCAGTCCAGCGGGCAAGGCTGCATTGCATTATGGCTGCGCCACATCTTGCAGAGCTGATCACAGCAATTCTAGACAACGCTGGCGATTCCACCAGCAGCGCGTCCCAGAAGCAGCTCTTCAATCTGCTTCAAATGAGCGTCAAGTCATAAATCTGCACAGAGTGGAGCAGAGATCGGCCAGGCAGGAAGTCAGACACAGAAACACCACACAGAATCAAGTCAAATTTCAGAATAAAAGACCTGTACAAACTTGTGATCATAAAAACGGACAAAAAAGAAAGTATTTAATGTAATAGCCTACCTATCCATAGTAGAAGCACAGAAAGCAAGGAAAGAGAACCAAATCAGCAAAATATAAGCAAGTCAACATAATCAGGCTGGCAAAATGCTCCACTGCTGAAATGCTGCTGGTTGGACGTGGATGTGTGGTGCCCAGTGAAATTAAGCGGTTACTCACTGGACCTTTAACACACTTTTATCTCTTAGGTCTGCCTGAAGGTCTTTGAGTTTCATGGCTTGGTGCTAACTCTGAACTGAGGGACCTTTTAATGAGGTGGGCAACATTTTAACTCCATTTTAACGGTTGTATTTAATCATGTTAAAAGGAACCATGATGTAACTAATATCAAGGTAGTTAGTTCTGTAGCAAACATATTGGTTATATCTCCCTACTAGCACAAGGTTGCACATGTAAGAGCATGAGCATGTGGGTGAAGCATTAAATATTCCCACTGATGGTTCATGCTTCTCGGTTGATTGACAGCTTGTGGCGGTTACCCATCAAGAGCTGTGGCAATGCTCCAGAGAAATGCAGGGATGAAGATTACAAACAGTTGTAAACATGAGCATCAACAATGGAGCTTATTCTAAAATACAATATTTTAGAAGAAAGGGAGTACGTTCACGTTTGTTTGTTTGGTTTCAAAGATGTACTCACAGTGCGCTGGTGGTGAGAACTGCTGAGAAAACACATTCAGAGTACCTTAAAGTAAATCAGTTCTCTCTGTAGCCGTCATGCATAAATGTCCCTGCTGGCTGTGTTGTGCTCAAAAGACGTTGACTGTGTGTCAGAGGCCAGTGGTGGCGTGAGGCCTTTTGTCAGCAGGGGGACTGAGGAACACAAAGACGGAGGCTGGATGGTCAGGAAGCTGCTCTCCAGAGAGACACCAGTTCAGAGGTCAATAAAGGCTCTTTTGGGGAACGGAGTGTGTGGGTGGAGGGTGTTTGGTGTGCGTATGTGTGTGTTGTGCTTATTTATGCACCAACGCCTGTGTGTGAGCATGTGTACATGTTTGCGTGCGCTGGGTGAGGTTGCACACGGCACAAAATGAATCCCAGTGGACAGGCATTTTCAGGAAAGGTCCCTGTGGACGGCAAGAGTAGAAGGGAGGGAGATGATGATGAGGGTTGGTGGCTGTTGGCTGACAGGGTCCAGCAGGGATGGAGCAGCCTGCTAATGAAGAGCCATCTGAGGCCTCCATTCACCTTGAACATGGGCCACTGCAGCTGCCCTGACCTTGGCTTTGATCCACAAAGATGCTTGACCCCACCCCACCCCACCCCCCGCCATCTGGACAGCATGCATGCATATGTATACATACGTGCACACACCCACAGATACATATGCATGTACACGTAGGCTGACTCATATAGTCATGCACATATGCGTTCACAGGTTTGACGTTGTTGGATTCTGTCTCTGGTGATGTTTGTCCAGCCACATACAGCATTTATAATAGGGCATGTAAGCTGCATCATGTGTGTTTGTGCATAATTGACCTGTGCGTTTGTGTTTTGGATACACACCTATACTCCAACACCACATGCCAAACATAAGTTACTGTCTTTGTGACAAGAGAAGCAGAGGGCAAGCAGGGGACAGGGTGGAGAAGGGCCATTATCCACTAAAACACATTATTCCAATGTGTAAATGTTGTACGTAATAGACCAGATTTGTGCTTTTCTCTTTATAGCTAATACTCCCTCCATGTCTCCAGATAGCAGTCCCATACCTGAAGTTGTCTTACATTAACTCATATCTGTGAGATTTTTTTTTTCTCGTTACTATCCCAATGGTTGCCACGCTCCACAGACGTTACATTTGTTTCCTTCTCTTCTCCCTAATAGGAATGCAGCCGCTCGGAACGTAAGGGGTTCCTTGGAAATTCCCAAAGTGGCGCAACACACTCCCCTCCCACACATTGGCTTGTCTTGCTTGTCCGCCCAGTTCAGCTGTAAATGACAGTTATGTCACGGGTGACTTAGGTTGCAGTCCATCTGTGGAAATGTAGACCTGTCTGCATTTTCCTCTTTTATGCATTTCATCCCTAGCTTTATGGGAATTTTTTATGGCATAAAATATAGTGGAACATTATGAGATACAATAATGCGGTTCATCAGAAAGGCTTTCATAACACATTTCACATGTATTTTTAGAAAGTGTAACATTTTTACCCCATTCACACCTGGTATTAAAATGGCATCTGTATCCAGATAATCCGTTCCTGTCTTTGCTTTTACACCTGGTATTTTTAATGCACTCTTGTTATATTAATTGAGATCGGATCTCTGTCCTCCAGAGAAGAACCTGTGTGTGTGTGTGATTGTCGGTAGTGGCAATTTTCTGTGATCTCAGAACTACAGATGCCAGCACATTGTGTGGATTGAGTTTACACATACTGAAGATCTTGAGCGCAATACGAACCAGACTACCTCCAGGTGTGGTCAGGCAGATCCGATCACATTCCCATCATGATGCATTTACACCTTACACCTAACATGCATTTTTCCTGATCTGGATCACGGACTGCATTTTGATACCAGGTGTAAATTAGGTGTTTGTATTTCGTGATCAAATTGCCCAGAGAAGTTTTGTCACAAACATGAAGCTTAATAGCCAGGCACTCATCAGCAGAGCTTATTTTTCCCCCCCAAAATAGGTCAGTGTCAGCGGGTTTGGTGTCCATGACATGGGCATAGCCTTTGCGTCACTGTTCTGGACGTGTCCCTTGATTAAGTTACTGCATGGAGGCAGCAGCATCTGTGCATATGCAGGGGAACAAGCTGTGCCCATGGCTTAGTAATTAGAGACAAGCAGAAAGATGAGAGAGTGCGCGAGAGAGAGGAGGCAAGATTACCCCTCACTGTGCATCAGGTCTGATGTCTGTGCAGCAATTTTTTTACCCACAGATAGCATCGTACATTTACTTAAGTGAGCTGATTACGGCTCTCGCTTTCACTCATCTCCAAAATACCTTTTATTAGTCTCCTTCCCTCACCGCCTGTCTCTCTGCCTGCCAGCCTGTCATATATTTCCTCTGGTTTCTTGATGATTCTACACTATCTGCCTTCATTGTATTCTGATGTTGAAGTTTTTTTTCTCACCCACTATAATCCATTTGTCTAACTTGGATAGAGGGCAGCGGAAGGAAGTAGTGGAGGAGAGGCGTGTGTCAGAGTCAGAGAGAGCGTCTGCTCCAGCTGGAGTCAATATTTGCTTTAGGAATCTCAATAACAGGCCTCCAGTCATCTGCATCTCTGATAATGGACAGCCATATGGCTCTGTTGACCCACGCTGTGCCGAGCTTCTCTTTCTCTCTCCTCTTATCCCTCCTTGTCTTTTGTTTGTTGGCTTCCTTCTAACTTCTAACTCATTTCTTTTCATGAAGTCCTCTCTTCTACTGTATTTTCTCTTCCACTTATTACCTATCTGGGCACATTTTGTTCTTTTACAAACATCCTACCTCTCTGTCTGTCATCCATAAAAGCCTGGATATGACCCACCACACAGAGCTGTGACCCAAGTTACCATGGCAGCAGAGACTGGGATGCCCACTCTTTGTCCAATACTGTTTCCAGCAAGTGACAGAAAACAGTGACGTTGCCTGTCTGGCTATGACTGGAGGACAGATATAGAGCTCAAGAGGGAAGTGCTTTTACGTGCTTGCAGTCATGCTGCTCTGCATCTCTTAAATGGAGACATTGGCCCTGGAGAGGTTTGAGATCCAGTATATTAGTTGACAGGTCTTGCAGCTTACTTGATTTTTTTCCATTTCTCTTTTCCTACTTGAGGGAAATATGAGCTTTCACTTTAATGGGTTTCTTGGGTTTCTGTCCTAACAAGTGCCCAAATCTAATGTGTTTACCCAAGAATCTTATTTTCCAACAAAATGCCAAAAAGAATTGGTGAGCAGAGTAGACTAATTGTTTAAGGATTTCGCTTTCAGGGAGTTTGCTTTCCATGGTAAAATAATCCTAATCATGTTTTTGCTGTTTAAAAGACATGTAAATAGACAAGGCTGGGTTGTGCCAATAAGAATTTATTTTTAAACCAGACTAAATCATGGTTTAACTTTAAATTATGTTGCACCAAACATTTAAACTAGCTTAACATTAAGAAAGATTCAATTTAAACCTCTCTTTCGACCTCAGTTTAACTTTACTCTAAACCTAGATTCAATTTAATTGTGTTACATCAAAACATTAAACTCCAATGTGACCTAGTATTGACTTTAAACTTTTAAAATGGCTGCCTTTTTGAGATGGACTGAACAACATTTTTTGAAGAAAGTTAAGGGATAGGCTCAACTTAATTGAGTTTTATGATGGGTCTCTTCTTTATTTCAATCCCGTTGATAATTCAGCCAACAATATTTTATCAATGGAGAAATTAGACCTCTGTCAAGCCATCATGAGGAGGCTTTTTTTTGGTTGCTTTTTAGCCAGCTAGCAAACAAAGTAATATTTTGTTAAAGAATACAGCTGAAGAAGAGCAGCTGAAAGTTCAGTTTTCTCCTCTTTTTGACACTTAATAGATCCCAACAGCACTTTTGATTTGGTTAAGCAAGCATTTCCATATTGATTAAACTCTATTTCATTTTGGTTTAAATCACTGAACTGAGATTAGTTTTAATTGTGCAACTGGGCTCTACTTAATTTTAAATCTGGGTTTACTCATTTTTAAACCTAGTTTTGCTCAACTCAGATTAGAACTCATTTTAGATTAAATTAATCTTTGTTGGTGCAGCCCAGCTTGGATTTAGACGACTGTATTTTTTTGGTTCATGGGGCAGAACCGAACATCTCTACCGTTCACACATCCTGCTCTGTTTTGTCCTCTGTTACCCTGTGCTTTGTCTTAGTCCGCCCTCTGTCCATCTCTGTCTGTCCCTGTGAGCAGCTTGGCCGCGGTACCCTCTGGTGCCTCCCGGCTCAGGTGCCCATCACCCCCACTTTGCCACGGTTCCCTCAAAGCCATTGGTCATGGCTGCCTTGGCCCCTGCTGTGGCGGCATGTGCCCACAGCAGGCCCCCTGCCCAGTCACTGTCTCGTCCTATCTATCTAACCCAGACCAGAGCCTCTCGGCCCAGTCCAGCCTATCTCAGCTCAGCCTGGTTCAGCCTTGGCGTCAGCAACAGCCTAGTGCCACTCCACCCTGGCAGTCACAATGAGATGAGGGGGAGGGGCCCTTCTGTGTTGAGCGACCAGAGTTGTTTGTTTGTGAGTGAGAATGCATGTGTTTGTCGAGCAATTTGTTAGGTGTCGTCTATCAATGAAAATGGCCACAACAGACAGCTGTGAGAACAATCAGACTCATTGTCACACACACGCAGTTAAATCTGAAAAGTGCTTACTATCATTATGCCATCAGATCGACCTTTTTACTCCAGCAGTTCCCTGCAACATATTTTATCCAGCACTTGCCTCCATTCCACAACAGACACAGCACGATATATCTATGATAATGATATGATAATGACCATCAGAATGTTTTCCACCCTCACCCGGCAGCCATTTTGCTGGCTTATTTATTTATTTATTAATTTGAGCTTTCCCATTTCAAATCCAGCCATCCATCCTGCATGCTGGCTGCCCAGGCTCCAGTCACTGCTTGTCACTCTGAATTTCAAATGGCTCCAATTTTCCCCCTGATGGCACGGAGAAGTGGCAGGCAGCACATCGGGGAGGGTGGTCCTAGACATGCTGCCTGCAGCAGGGGTTCTATTAGAGAGAAGAGAGGGACGAGAGGGGGGAGAGGAGAGGTTTGGAGCATCACGCCAGTAGTGATGTATTCTTTCTTTCTTTTTTTATGATTATTTTGGAGACTGCTTTCTCATTTGGGGATGTGTGGCACGGCTGATTGTTCCATCTTTGCTTCTGGCTGGGTTGCTGATGGCGGCGCGGCCCTGCCCAGTAAAACTGCCTCTCGCTCTCGCAGATCACTCAGTACAGTACATGTATATGCAGTGCAGCACTGGAAAAATGTGATTTGTGACTGTTGCTATGACTTGGACTTGTTCCTAACAGGTAAACTGTGCTGTGTACAGATCGGTGTTTTGATTAGAGATGCACCGACTTTGAAATTCTGGGCCAGCACCAATGTTTAAAATAACAATTTGGCTAATAGCTGATTTTTTTTATATTGCCCTCTTATATTGTAACAGAGTTGTGTCCAGCAAGTGGCTTCTTTTCTGAAACAGTAGCTGGTTATGCTAGTTACTGCTGTCCGAGTGCAAAGTCCCGCCCCATTTCGCTCCCTACTCAAGTGACAAGCTAGGTACTTTGGTCAACTTTTCCCTTTTCCTGTTTTTTGTACTTTAATATACCATGTGATGTGCCTGTCTGTGTTGAAAAGAAAACCAAATTTTGAAGTTTAAAAGATGTTACCGGTGGATCTGCAAAAGCGCACATCTTAAATTAACTAATTTTAGCAAAACACAAGCTAATTAGCTAGCTAATCTGCATCAATCGTCGGCTAGCTAGTTGGCGTTTTGCTAACATTAGCTGACTTAAGATATGACCCTATATGTTGCTTTTACAGCAGCAGGACAAAGTTTCATTATTTTTTGCCTACCAATCTGTGATTGGCTACTGTTTCTGTGCTCTGATTGGCTGTGAGCAAGAGAGTAGATATTGGCAGTTTGGAGAAATTTAACACGGGTCTCTCACCAAGGAGACTGGGCTTTGTGTCCTGCGTGAAGCTAAATGTCATGTTTATTTAGACTTAGTTGGCTTATTGTTTTCTTTCTTTTTGAATGATTATTTTAAGTTTTCCGACGCCGTTTGGTGAGGTTTATGAACTAATGCCACTCTAGGTAAGGGGGGTCTGGGTTTGCATAAAAAGTATAAAAACTTCTTGGGCAGGGTTGGGAAGGTGGTTTATGGTCAAAATAGACCTTTTCACAGTATTAGAAAAGCTTTCTGTCTATCACAAGGACTGTACTGCTACTAGCCAATCTCAGTATAGTAGAAGTAGCCAATCACTGCACAGACAGGAGTAGGGGGAACAGTGTTGGGGAAAAAAATAATGCAAGAAAGTTGACCGAGGTACCAAGATTGTTCAACTGGTTTTGCACAGAGCAATAAAAGCAGTGTGATTTAGGAAGAGTCAACTGCTGCGACACAACAGATAAACATTGGCCCCTGTAATCAGGGAAAGTCATATTATTTGCTGATTTGCCAATTGCAGTCAACAAAGACAATATCAGCCAATACTGATGTGAAATGTGATTATTTTGTGACTTTTAGGTTTTATCACAAGCAGAGGCTAACTATAACTTTCTACATTTTTGTTTTGTTTTGTCCAACCTGGCAATATGTTTTGTTCCTTAACGAGAGCTGACCAGCTATGAGGAACGGGCGCTCTACCTGGAGGCCATCGTTCAGAACCACAGAGAGGTCATGACCTTCGAGGACTTTGCCTCACAGGTCTTCTCCCCCTCTCCTGGCTATCCAATCAGTGGGACAGGTGAGAAATGAACCACACTGCACCTCTGTCCTGCTTCATTGTCTTTCCACTCCATCTCTTATGCCCCTTTTCATTCTATATTCTTTCCCTCTTCTTCATCGTCTCCTTTCTTGGCTCTTTTTCCGTATCACTCTCTCCTCCTCCTCCACACCTGTTTGCCCCCATCACCTCCTCCACCTCCCTCATTCTCTCCGCTCTTCTTCCACGCCCACGCTCACTGATGAATATCAAACAACGAGGCCCGGCTCTTCACGCCATCTGACTGACTTCAAACACTGCTTTCTCCACTTCCTCAAGCCCCACTCATGCTACTTTGTTCATCTCTTCTTGTTTCAAACTGCATCTTTCCGTGCAATTACTTTCCTATGAATATAAGCAGCCTTGTTAAATAGCGGTTGCAGAGTGCGTGTTTACATGTGTGTGTGTTTGCGTGCGTCCTCATGAGCTCATTCACCAACACTTAAGAGATCCGACCGACAAACAGCAGCTCGCGGATGTCAGTACAGCACTCTTATCAGTCCGTGATGAATAGAATGGAAAACGTGTCTTATCTTGTTCTTCCTAGTTGTAGCAGCTCTGATCGATCTGCAACAGCACTGAAATCAATACAGGATTGCACTTTTCCACTCTATTGGATCCCGACACACGTTCTGTTTTGACAAGGAAAGCACTCCACAATACCACACCATCTTGTCATTTTCAAATCTGTCAGTGCTCATAAGTTTTAAGGGCGGCCTAAAGTGTATGTAATATTTTTATCCTGTATGCTGGCATGTGAGAATTAAATGTCTGAATTTTCTAGACAGTGTGCCTCCTTGAGTGTGTGTGTGTGTGTGTAGGACTTCAGATTGTCAGACAGCAGGTGTGATATTCAGGCTGTTGAAGGCAGGCAAGAGGTGGTTAGCCACATTACCATACTGTTTGCCCATCTCTCCCTCAGAGGTGTTAAATCTCCCTGGACTGACCTCTACTCACCTCCTCAGCACCAAGCCAGCTTAAAGGGAAGGAACAAGGGGAAAAATAGATACAGATACAGAGGAATAGGCTGGATATAGAGAGGTCAGAGAGGTTAGCCAGGCCTGACAATAATGTTTCACAGCATGGAACGTATGCTGTGGCTAATGTGAGAGGCCATAACATAATGAAGTCTGTAAGGCTATTGTGTCGCCCTCACTGCTGCGGAAACTCACTCTGAACAGCAATTTGTATTTCTCCGGAATCTATGCGTGTAAATAGATTAATGTAAGGGTGTGCGTGTGTGTCTGCGTGTTCATATTTTATTCAGGACTCACTCACTCCAAACACCAGTGTAACATAGTCACTTTCTTGTAGAGTTGTTCCGATGCCGATACTAGTATTAGAAATGCCTTCAAGATGGCCTACAATGCTGAATTGGTTGCCAGCAAGTATCCAAGTCATTGATCCATTATCACGTAATTTTTTTAGCCCCAAAAAAGTAATTCTCAGTAGTGTTCCATGTGCCAAAATCTTGAACCTGAGCCAGGCCATACAATAACATACAGGGTTAGTAGTTTACAGGTGTTAGAGAATTTCTTTTTTAATGCACTGGTATGGGATTGGTAGTATTGGCAGGAAAACAATGGTATCATAACATTGCTACTTTTTTATAGGGTGGCCATTACAACAGTGCTGTTGAGTAATTTCACAAATCACCCTTTCTCTGCGATCTTGCGGTCTTTTATAGACAAGGGCTTAAATACTGCCAGTTTCATTCAAACCCACAGAGCTGTATTTTAATTCCAGGGGGGTTTTCAAAGTTCAATTTATATTGAACAGTTTTAGCAAAATAAGTCTAAAATGATGCAGAAAATCTTATATACATTTATTTCATGTTATGGTGGAGCCATGGAAATGTAGTATCTTGGGTTTGTATAAGCATCATAGAGCTTCACCAAAGTGCAGAGACAAGCAGACACAGAAAAAAAGCTACTGTCATATAGCGTGAAAGAAGTTTTTCATCAATGTAAAGAAATCTACCAAAATGTAAAAGAAAAATCAAGAATTTAATGGCATCTAGCGGTGAGCCTGCAAATTACAAGCACCTCCCCTCACTCTCCCCTTCCAAGGAAAACTGTCCTATGACGAGTTCATGGGTTTTTCCCGTGTAGTCCACAATCTGATGCTGGCACCTTAAATTGGCACTCAGTCATCAAAACTTTGTGAACCCATCCTCTATGATGACAAAAACACAATTCTTATTTTCAGATGATTATACACTAATGTATGTAATTGTAACTAATGTAGTTATGAATATTTATTTATGCCATATTCTGTCAGTAAATCCCTGTAAATCTTACCTGAGGTGTCTTTTAGTCAAGAAAATAGTGAGAAATGTCCACCATGATTTCCCAAAGGATCTCAAGCTGACAGTTTACAGTCATAGAACACTAAGAAGACCAGCAAAGTTCTCATTTAATATACTTAAACCAGTGACTACTTTCTATTTTTGCTTTTTTTAAACATTAATTTAAGGGTTTGGTATTGGTAAAAGAATGTTGCATATGAATTGAAAAACCATAGTCATGATCTGTGTATATAATGCTTTAAACCACATATATAATGCATCTAAGTTTATCGTTGTAGTCTGTCATGCCTGATCATCTGTGTCCCATTAAGCACATAGCTTCAATGTAGCAGTGATGGCTGGCTGACACTGCTGCTCATTCCCACCTCTCTGAAATGTGCTACTGCCCTCCCATGCCTTTTCTGTGTGAGTGTGAGTGTGTGTGTTTGTGAGTTTGTCCATCCATATGTCTGTCGGTTCCATCCTGCTCTGGCTCCCATTGCTGCCACTAACATGTCATCCATGCTCCATGACAGCGTGCAGGCGTTGGCCGGGGATGGTTTGGGACATGGAGTACCCCTGGGCCAAACTGGACTGTAAGACTCTGCCTGCTTCCTCCACACTAGGCATGATGCCCAGCCCCAGCCCACCAACATCCACCCATCCATTCGTTCATTTAGGTCACAGTGAACCCAACCACCATCAGCAAATAACTGGAGGTTGCGCTTGATTTAGCTCTTTTGTAAAAGTAGAAAGCAGGTCGGACAGATTCTGCATGCTGATGGCTAAATGAAGCACTCCTGCAGTGTTTCACCAGTGTTGTTGTGAAGCATTTAACCCTTTGCAGTCTCCTGTTCATGACCCATCTCTTAACCTGTTTGGCTTGTCAGCATCCTCCACAGTCTCGTCCTCCATGATCCTGAATGCAACATCACCCTCATCCAGCTAGTCATGGCTTCTTGCATGAGCTAGTCCATCTGTCATACAGACTCCATCCACAGTGCTCTGCACTTGCTGTGTTACACCTGCACTGCTTTGCTCACTTTTTTATTATTTTGCTTTTTTCTGTTGATCCTCTAAACTTTTTTGAAAATGAGTAACTGCACATGAGAAGGCAATTCTTCTCTCAAGTGGATAAAAAACTTAAAAGCTCCCATGACTCTCTGAGATGCCCCAGCATCTTGTACTTTTCTCACCCTGTAACCCTCTCTGGTAGTAACACTGATTGTAAATGTTTTTTCAGCCTGCTGTTGCCATGTAAACTGTCCACCATTAATGTTTTTGGGTTTCAAAAATTGTAGTTTTGAAATCTGTGAATTGGACAGATTTATCAGGCACCATCAGACATGATGGCCTTAAATGGAAGAATCTGCACTGTTCATGTGGATGTCCATTCCGGGTTGATGGTAAATGTAGTCAGGTGATGCAGTAAATTCCTTAGTGTGCAAAAAACCTGAACAAAAGGGAGCACAAGAAAGAAAAACATGCAATAAGAATATAAAAAGAGAAACAAACTTTTTTTTTTTAAATCTAGGCAGGATAAAAAAATTTAAAAAAATAAAACAAAAGATAAAAACGTATATAAAAATGTTTAATTTAGTTTTTTTTAACAGTTTTAATTGTTTTTGAGTGTCAAATGTATTGCTTGAATTACTTACTGAATACAACAAAGAAAGCCTTCCTACCTGTAAATTTACATTTATGGATATGAAATTTCACTATTATAGTAATAAGGTTAATCATGTATACAATGTAAGAATCATTCTGGACACCATCTTTGATGAGACCAAACTACACATTCTTCCTCAACAGGACAAAACCCTCATCAGTTTTTTCCACAATAAAAACACACAGATTCTGCCAGAAAATCTCTGCAACTTGGCAATACCAAGACAAATGCAGATTCTGGACATCCGTCACAGAAACTACCATTCACATCAGTGTCTCCCATTAATCCCTTCTTAATATAGATTTCCTTAACTTTGTTGGTGATGATTAAGTATTGATTAGGTAGAAACCAGGCCTTCTTTCATGCTTTATCATCTACAAATCGATTCTAGTGTTATCTTCTACTGCAAAATCTTTGGTTCTTCCTGCATCCAGTGATGTCACAGTGATGCAGGAAGAACTAGAGACTCTTTCAGGTTGGAGTTCTAGGCCCCACCTCTAGATAGCCTGGGGTCATGCTAGATAAACATTTTTTGTCACCTAACACTATGTCAAGATGCCAACAAATCATACTTAAAGGCAAGAGTGGTGATACATGACAACATGGGCATCAGAAGTTTGCACGCAGTGCATCCTGGTACATTTAGGCACTGCCAGTGTGGCTCCACAAGCAGGAGAAATTATTGCTGAATGAATTTATTGCTTCAGCTGACTGCATTTACCATCAAGACTGACTGGACATCCACATGAAAAGTGCTGAATTTTCCCTTTAAGGTTTCTTCAGGAAAATGGCACTTGTTGATTAACTCCTCAACCAAATCAGTTAACAATGTGTGACTTTTAAACCCTCCAGTGACGACTAACCTCGACGCCACACAAGCTGCCTGAACATCCCTCTTAATCGGTGACGTTTCAGCGGCGCTGTGTTGTGTTCTGCTGCAGTGTGGTTTGGTGTGTGTCTCACATGATGCTCTTACTCTGTTTTTCCCTTTTAGATTAAAAATATCTTAAAGGTCCAAATACTGTATGTGGCGAAGGTAAGCCCCGAGTCAGACCGGAAGCTTGTTACCGTCCAGCGGACTACCTACCCTTCGCTCGATCACTCATCCTGGCTGTTTTCCCCTCCAACCCACCCCTCTTTTTTTCATTCAGTACTAACCACGCTTTATTTACTGAGTGCTCTGACAAAGGGAAGGGGACAGAGAAACCAGGCTGTTTATTTGGGGGGTGTCCTACTGTTTAGGCCAGGCTGGTAATTGAAAGTGATGCACGGCAGGGACAATTAGCACCTGACTAAGTAGCAGCATGAACAATACGGCTACACTTCTGGCCCTCGCTTCTGCATGTGGCGCGCCTTTATCTCTTCCCCCAGCAAACACTTTTCTCTTTTCTTTCTTTCCTTTTTTTTCCTCAATCCCTCCTCCACCCCCCTCATTTCCTCCTGTTGGAGTGTGCCTGTTCGCCTGGGGCAGACTCTGAGACTAACACCTGCCGCACTGGAAGACGTCTTTGTCATCTAAAGCCTTGTTTGAACTGCTGCAGAGGGGACCAATGGGATGGCAGGGTCCATTTAAAGACTTTCTTTGTTTTCTTTCTCTCTCAGTCTCTCCCTTCTTCTTCTTTCCATCTGAAATTAACCTCACCATAAGGCAGATTGGGCTGAGTAAGGAGCGGAAATGCTGGGGTTTATTGACGATAATAATGACACATTAGCCTCTTCTATTTTTTCACTCAGTAACTTACTATGAAAATTAATTCTTACATAAGGCCATACAGTGAAGAACATCATTTAGAAACCGATGCAACCACAGTCATTAAGTGCCACAGTGGGAGTGATGACTGTTTAGTGCAGCATGTTTTAATGGCCGCTAAACGAAAAGGGAAGTCTGTTGAGTGGGTGGTGAACTGTACCACACTATTGTCTGTGCATATTAGCTTTAATAGGTAGTTGCTTTTCTCCTGCCTGTCATACGTCTTTACAGCCCATGCAGCTGGAGTTTAGTTTAGAAAACAAAGTGTTTACTGTAGGAATGAGTAGAAGAATACGGGAATGTTCTGTCCAGAAGGCCAGCCCACATTTTTAGCCAAGCCCGTCCCCTTTTTTATATTCAAATGCAGATTTGAGAATGCATGTACGGACCCCCCCCTTCACCTCCCCTCTACACAATACACACACCCAATGTTTCATCCATAGCCCAGCCCTCCTCTCCCAGCGAGCCGCGGCCCTGGATGCTGCCGGTGTCCACTGTGCTGCTGAGTGTCTGTTACTCCAGCCATCTGCCATTCCTTTTAGCCGCTGCAACTTGAGATGCCTCCGAAAAAATGGCAGGAAATAAAAGGATAGGAAAGAAAATAGGCAACCAGATGCCATCTCGACAAAGCAGAAAAGTTGTTTAAACTCGAGGCATGGGGCAGAGGCGGGTGGGGAGGGTGAGGGTGGTGGGGGGGTTCGGTTTGGTCAGGGGCACACTGAGGAAGTCGGGGCGACGCTCACAATACTTGATTGTCCTCACCAGCATTTGATGCCCACCTCCCTGCTTATTACTATTTGCCATCCCGTAATCATGGATGTGAAGTTTTTTGAAAAAGGACAATGTTTGACAATGGGAAGGCTCCGCATGTTCACAACAAGAGCATAATGTGTAATTTTATTTTCATTCAAAGCATTCTGCTGTCACACTGCGAATTGAATACTTTTTTTTTTCCCCCGCCCGTAGCTACAAAGGTTACCTCTCATTTTTTTTTATATCTTGTAAGCATCTGGAAAAACTGTATTGGGAGGAAAGGCAGTTTCTCTTTTAGTAGGCATTGCTTATCTACAGTATGTGAAAAGGGCATGTAATTCCTGAAATATTTTACTTGCTTTCTCAAATCTTTACTCTAATGACTGAAAGGGGTAGTTCAGATTGTTTGATGTGGGGGTGTATGAGGTACTTATCCAGAGTCAGTGTTTTACCTACAGTAGATGGCAGTCCACTGTAGCCCCCAGTTTGAAGAAGCAGTAGGAGTACCAGTTTAGGAAGCTAAGCAATCTACTGCTGTGGACGTGGTCTGCATCAAAACATATTTATCCCCCTAAAAAAATCAGTTTAAAGCTATAATTTGTAACATTCATGCATTAAAGTGTCTAAAAATACTAGACATATGTTATGTATTTTGAGTTGTGTACTTACCCCAGATGTTTTCAACAACTTTCAAATAGAGAGAAAATCATACTTATTTCGAGGCAATGGTTCGTTTCCTGCTAGCGGTTGCTAGCTAGTTGCTAATTGCTATGAAACCTGAAGGAAACTTATGACTTTGAAGAATACAGGACTTGCAATTTATTGCTGTTTTGATTGGTTAGTTAGTTTGTATTAATGCGTGACTTCAGTGTTTTTAAAAGTTTTGTTAGGATTCCCCAACATCACACAATAACACAAACAAACAAACCAGTCAAGGCAGCGGTAGACTGGCGTTTCCAATCAGAAAGGGCTCCCTGACAGTAAGGTAAAGCAGTGAAAATATTGGGGGGATGCACCTTTTTTAAGTGGCTAAAATACGTTTTGCTGCTGACCCTGTCCACAGTAGTACATGGCTTAGTTTCCTACACCCGTACTCCTGTTGCTTCTCTAAACTGGGCCGTGCTGACTGTCATGTACTCTAGATAATACGTCATATAACCCCACTTCAAAAAATGCAAAGTATCCCTTCCTTCTACCCTAAGGGGTAGAACAAACTTAAATCCTGACACTTTTTTTCACAGTTTGCAATGTAAGTTTTGTGAATGTTGGTGAAAATCGAATGAACTGGGTGATCTTGGTTGTGGGAGCAGCCACGTGCATGACAAAGCATGCTGGGATCAACAGCAATCACACAAAGCCCAATGAGCCCCTGCCATGTCTGACCAGCTCTGCCTCTGTTCCTGTCTGGATTCAAACTCTCCCTCCATCTCCTCCCCTCCTCCAGGCTCCTTCACCGGCAGCGTGACCACCGACCCCGGAAGCACCACCACAGGAGCGACAGACTCCGTCGACCAGGTTTCTCCCACAATGCCCCGTGCCACAAAGAACCGAGTTTCCGGAAAACTCCGCCGATCAGCCAGCGCTATAAGCAAATCCTCCAACTGAGCTCTTCAAACCCCATTCCCTTTTCCTTCCTTCCCCTCTCCGAGTGCAGCCTTTAATCTTTTCTCGAAGAACCTCACACACCCAGCCGTGACTGCAAGAGATTTTTTTCTTTTTTTGGCTTGTATTGTTTCTCTTTGTTTTTATTTTGTGTCATACTATAAACATGTAACTGGAGCATATTGCAATTTTTAATTTAAGTGGCAATCGTTGATTTCGTTGATACATTTCCATTTGTTGTGGTGTTTAACTGCTTAAATCGAGATGGACATGTGACTAAGCTATTTATGTTCATCCTGGTGGTTTCAGCTTAAGAATAGGCAACATAGGAAGACTTGACTGAGAAGTCTTAAAGCAACCTTTAATAGAAATGTCATTTTTATTCTCACTTTCTAGTGCAGACATGATGCACTAGAGGGATAAAAGTTCTTACTATAGTAAGGAAATGGGAGAATGCTTTACCCTGTTTCTATATCTCATCTATCTCAACACTTAATGTGACAAAGCACTGAATGACAGCTGTAAATGGCATCATGCTCATACTGCACAAGAGATTGGTATGCATTTATAAAGGTGTCTGCCTTTTTTACCTCCTCCTACACCTGCCACAACCTTTCGTGTCAAAGATACCACTTCAGTTTGTCGGTGGACCATCTCCCTAAATGAAAAGGAGAAAAGACTGATGCATGGGGAACACCTCCCCAGATTGTTTTGTACTCACTTCACCGCTACACCGACTTTTACACAGTCCCTGTAACGCGTGCAGTCAGACGCTTTTTAATAGTTTTGAACCCAGAGTGGACAATCAATGACATCTTTCTAACTTGAGCTGAAATTTGTTCGGGTGTTTTCTTTTTTAATCAGTCTAATTTTCCTTTTTAAATGAATTCCGATGGATCGTGTCACGATTTGATTTATGCAACTCTGCTGGAATGAGAAAAGACTGCGTTTGTAATTGTCTTCTGATGTCGTTAACATAGGCTCATGTCCGGTAATTGAATAAGTTCCTCCTGTCTCTTTCCTCCGCTATCAGTTTCCCCTGTCCTCCTGTGAAGCTAAGACATCGACATTCCAACGTTCCCAACCAATATTTTGCTTTTTTCATTGTTTTTTTGCACTCACTGTCAATGATTAACTAGCATCGAATGTGTCTCTTTCGTTCTTTGGTTGTAAATTGCTTTAAGTTTGTCTGTTTGCTTGATGTACATAGAAAGGACTATTTGATGAATTATTTTGCTGTTGTGTTGTTAATGTATTCATTTTGCTGTTTTGAGGAAAAATACCGCCAGAGCCTCAGGTGAATCTTAACTCCATGCACTGGTGTGTGTGTGTGTGAGAGAGAGTGAGAGAGAAAGTGACTGTGTGGATGTATGTGTGAGTTTCAGAGGGAGCCTCTCACAGTGCCTGTGTAATGTCTGTCCCCTAAGATGCTGTCCCACACCCACCCTTACTCCCCATAATCAGATTTTAGTTTCTCATCTTCATCGTGTGAGACAAACCATGGAAACCCTGCATCACGTCTCCTCGTTAGCGTCTAAAACAAAGTGTTTTCCTCCCTTAAAGGTCGCCATCACTGTGCTTCCCACAACAACAACGGCAACAGATGGAACTGGAATCACAAGGTTCTCTGTTTAGTCTTTATTATAGGTGGTGTGCTGCTCCGTCTTTATCTGAATGGAATCGAGTGGCGCCGACCACTCCTCCTCTTTCCCATGATCCTCTCCCCATTTCGCCTCCTGAGGCCACAGGAGAGGGTGGTGGTTGGGGGTTGTGGTGGTGTGGGTTTAGGTGGCATGCCAGAGCTGAACTCTAACTGCCCTCCTAGCAACAGCCAGGCCGGCGCTCTCACGTCTTCTCCAACCTGGCCCTGCTCAGGTTGTCATGGTAGCCAGGTGTTCCCCACACACACACATTAATACACTCACACCCTCTGAGGGCTCCACCCAAGCTGCAACACTATCCCCATCTGTTGCGCTACTACTATGCCTTACTTTCCCCCCCATGCTCTCCTGTCATTTTTTGACTCTTGCCTCCTCCTCCTTTTGTTTGTTCATTCCCCAGAGCAGAAAATGGGGAATCCAAACAGCAGGAGGACGGACAGATCTGTTTTTGTGCTTTTTCTTTTTTTTTTTTGAAGAATGTATAGATATATAGGCCTGGATCACATCTATGGTTTTTATTTCCCCTCCTCAAAGCCACTTGAAGGAACCACCCAGGATGCTGATCTAAAGATTGTAGGCTATAGATGATGTCTGTTGAAGGGGTCTGTGCTCCCCCTTTGGTGGCTTATAGTTGCTGGAGATGTTAGTTTGGACCAAGATAAGGATTGTGTGTCTTATTATATACGTGAAGAAAAAAATGAGCTAGTGTTTAGTCCTAGTATGTTTTTGCTTTTCTTCTCGTTTTAGAAAATCCTTGTACATTGTGTCAAATTTGAGGGCTTCTCTGCCCTCTGAATATAAATATATTAATGCCTGTAATATAATCTTTGTATAAGAGAAAGAGGAAAAAAAGCTTGAAGATTTCATCATTACTTGTCAACATATCAAACTGTTTTTAACGACCGAAGTCCTGCTATCTTTATTAGAAATGTGAAAATTGAAACATTTCATTAAATCAATTTGAAATTCTATGTTGTTTTTTGTTGTTGTTGTTTTTCTCTCAGCTAATTGTGTAACCTCAGATTTTGTGGAGCAGTGGGTGTGGGTTTTATGTGCTGACATGATGGTGCTGTTACCATGGGCTTTCTGACCCTGGCCCCACAGTGCTAGCAGCAGCAGCAGCAGCAGCAGGGGTAACCTGACCCTCCTCCCATCTGTCTCCCCTGCTGCTCAGCCCCGCTTATGGCGAGGCCAGCATAATGGAACCTCACCAGGAGGTACAGGTGCAATGGTCGTAGCACCTACGGGTGCCCTGCCTCGGCTGGGTCACATAAAGACGCAAGAAAAGCACTTGACCGTAATTGGATCCCTAAAACTGTGTGTGGTGAGAAAGGGTGAGAAAGAAGCCTAATGTTACCTCATTTTCACCCAACTCAGCGCTGTCATCATTGACTGTGAGCTAGTTTACAACAGAACAGGCAGGTGCTGGGTGTCCCATCCCCTCTGAGGCTGGTATTCTCCATGATTACTACTATATTGTATTATTTCATGTTCCACTGCTGGCTGTAGTCTATTTTCACACATAAAAGATCTCTCTGTCTTGATATATTGTCACTGAGGCCTTAAGGAGGGTTAGCACTCATTTTATGAAGTTTGGATTATTCCTTTTTTGACTTGGACAGATGCAGATATTAATGAGAAGGAACAACAACAAAACAACACAGATAATGCAAGTCTCACCATCAGTGACAATACTCTGAGGTTAACTCCATGCTCACAGTATGGCTGGGTCACATCATCAAGGATGAATTCTTAAGCCTGATTAAATCATAATTTAACTTAATGTTATACCAAATGTTTAAAAAACTTGAAAATTAAGAAAGATTACCTCTCAATTTAAGCTTTAAACCAGCAGTAACATACACTTTAGGTTTAACTTTTAAAATAGTTGCGTTTTTATCTGGATCGAGAAAAATAATAAAGGTCCTTAAATAAAGTTTAAGGTGCAGACTCAACCAGTTTTTATTATGTTTCTTCTTTCTTTCACTCCAGTTGGTAATTCGCCAACATTTTTTTCTGAAAGGAGAATAAACTAACCTAACTTTTTAAGCAAACTATATGTTTAGTGAACTTTTTTTTTTACTTTTTAGCTAGCTAGCAATGCAATTTTTTAACTTTTTCTTTTTAGCTAGCTAGCAAATAAGTTAACATTTTGTGAAGTTATTAGCTGGCTAGCAAGCAATGTAATATGTTTGTTTTTTGTTATTGTTTTGTTTTTGTTTTTTGAGGGAGAGTGTTCATTCTGCAAAACAGTTCAATGTTTTAGTAACTTTGTAGATAACAATAAAACGATGTAATGTTTTGTAACATTTTTAAACAGCTAGAAAACAATGTAACACTTTTGCTAAGGAGTACAAAGCAGCCAAAAGTTTACATTTCCCCCCTGTCCTTCACCAGCTCCTGACAACACTCAAATATGTTTTTGTTTGTTTGTTTCAAATTGGGTAAACAAGCATTTCTATATTGATTAAACAATTTAATTTCAGTTTACATCACTAAACATTTACTGAACTAAGATTAGTTTTTAATTGTACAGCAGAGCTCTGCTAAATTTTAAATCTGGATACTCATTTTAAACTTTTGATTACCATTAATCTTAGATAAAAATTAATCTTTGTTGGTGCGACCCAGTCTATGTGTCTATAAGTCTGAGGTGACACAGTTGGAGGCTGCCTGCTAAATTACAGCTAACTTAATGCTTCACAGGTCCTGGAGGTCAGATATGAAGCCAACTGAGCTCCTGATGTGTCTTAAATCAACATAAAACCAACAAAAATCGAGCTGCATGAGTCGTCCAAAGCAGACAGATGTTTTACTGCTGCAGAGGTGAGCTGTGATCCACCACCTCTTTGTCCTTCTGTCATGTCCTGACATGGTATTAAGGAGGGAATTTATGATTAGGCCCTAAGTGCTTCTCTATGGCAGCGAAACGGCGTCTATTGAGCCACTGCAGCGATGATTTACTGCGGATCAGTCTGATAAACGGGGAATCGAAGGCAAAGGTTTGGCCAAAGGGGGCTTCTAGGGTTTCTTTTTCCTGGTGAGGACGACTAAATAGATTCGCACTATTTCGGCCTGTGACTCTGTGTGAGAGAAAGATGATAGTGCCAAGAGGAAGCGAGTGCTGTCACTGTCAAAAGTTTTAGGGTGGAGGCCCGCGGACCACAGTCAGGGAAGAAGCTTTAAAAGCACCTAATCGGCCGTAAAGCAGAATTGAAACTGTACTTTCTCCTTTGTAAAGTCTCCGTGTTATATACAGAAAGTGTAACTACGTTTTATTTCATTACATAAGGTCCTAAATTCACTCGAAACTTAAATCTATAAACTCATAATAAACTCATGCATGAAGCGTGGTGCAGATTTTTTGTTTAAGTGGGCTATAGAGGTAATATTGATAGAGTTATTATTATTATAATTAGCATCATTATTATTACTACCAGCCCAGACTAATTGTTTCGATTTGTGTCCTGAAAATAAGACCACAAAATCAGAGGCCTTTTTCCAACACCTCAAACTTATTCAAAGTATTACTTATTTATAATAAAATCTTTTCTACATCCATGTCATTTTGGCATGATTATATTAAAAACAATTTGTTCTCAGCTAAAAACTGAACTAAAATTAGGAAATTGCAGTACACATCATGGATAAAGACTATGATCAACAAGCTTGTTGTTTCAAAACTTAATGTCAGTAACATAAAACTCCCTCAAGAAATGTGCTTATTTTTCGTTAAGAAATAAAGTTTGTTAAAGCCGTGTTCTTCAGTCTGAAAAAGTGAAACCACCTTGAGACATCGCATCCTTTTGAAAATATTTTATTTCGATAGACAACAACGATATACACATACAATCAAAGCGCTATAAAAGCCAACATTTAAGAAAAATAACTTGTCCTTAAAAAAGATTGCATCTAAGGTAAGAGCTTTACGTTTTTTCTTTTTCTTTTTTACAAGAAGAGCTGTGGAGATTGAAGATTAAAACCCGACCCACGACAAAGATCACAACTCATACTGTAAATTTGACACAAAAAAATAAAATAAACAAATTTAAAAAAAAAAACAAAAAAACAAACATTTTGGCTATACGACATGTAAACTGCCAGAACGATTCACAGGAAAAAATCACAACAAACACAACAATAAGTTACATTAAAATAATTAGAATAAATAAATAAATAAACATATGATGAAAAATATTGCAACAATCTTTCAATAATAATAATAATAAAATATGTGCCAGCATTCAAAATTAAAACAGTCTATGTTGACTTCTTTTTAAGGCAGTTATACAGCGGGATTTGGATGTGTATGTATGCAGGCTATGTCGGACTAGGCTTATTTGTATACTAAAGGCATTTGTGGTTCTACTAAACAGGGAATGCTTCACTCACTCGCTTTTTTTTTCCCACCAATACAAAGTTGATGATAAGTTCTGTCATTCACAAACTAGCGTAAAGCTACAGTGATAGAGAGCAATCACGGTCGGTGAATTGAAAAAGGCTCTGATGGGGGGAAAAGGATTTCTGAGAATCTTTAAGACATTTCTTAGGTCTAGAAGCTATCATTGAACACATGTGCTGATCCTAGAAAAATACCCTTTAACAGTCAAACTAACGCTTTGTATTCTTTTTTTTTCTTCTTGATAAACTAATTTGAGAAAGAAAATCTCAAAATAGGCCTATATGTAGTTCAAATATAGAGAGAAGCATTCAACAATCACTGATTGGCATGGAAAAGACACCTCATTAAACACCACTTAAACATCAAACCGCCCTGCCTTTCATTGGCCTAAAGTTATGGCAGTGAAACTCTTTAATTTTTTAGCCACTTCTTTTTTGTTTCTCTTTTTTTTTTATTTCCCCTTCATGAAAGGCACGAGTTTTGTCTTTAGCAGGCGGGGCGCACGGGCATTTGGAGCAGGATCACCTGCCTGTTCTCCGAGGGGTGGCACTTGTTTATGTGCCTGGTGAGCCCCGGCGAGCTGTAGAGGGTGGCGGGGCAGTATTTGCACGGGTAAATCTGGGAGGAGTGCATGAGGCGCAGGTGTCTCTCCTGGCCGGCCCTGCTGGTGAAACTCTCCCCGCACACCGGGCACAGCAGGCAGTCCACCGGGCTCAGATTGAGAGGGCTTTGGTTTGAGGCTTCCTCTGAGGATGATGATGAGGATGATGCTGAGGAGGGGACCGGAGGCTGCTCTGCCGCCGTGCGATCGCTGCTTTGAAACTCCTCCAGCACTTTCTTTTGCAAGGCCTGGTGTCCCATGATGTGTTTTCTTAGGTATGCCTGTCGCTTGAACCTCTTCCCGCAGAACTGGCAGTCATACGAGCCATCTTCAGAGCCCGACTCGGACAGACCTGGACTCGGGGTGTCCCTGTCACTCATGTCTTTGGCTTCGTCGGAGACTGACTTGACACCCAGGGGTGGCATTTTGGCCATTTCAGGTTTGATGCTGCCCGGCGCGGGGGACATCGCCGATGCCCCGGTGGTTCGGGGTTTGTGCCAGCGGCGGTGAGAGGCGAGGTTGGCCGGGCAGCTGAACATCTTATCGCACTCTGGACACCGGTACTCGACCCTGACGATGCGGGAGCACTTGTGCTGAGCCAGAGAGAATGGATCCGCGTACGCCTCCTTGCACAGCTGGCACACAAACTCCCCTAACGGTTTGTTTCCTCCGGATGACTGCGCCCTCGGCTTCATCTCCACCGGCCCCTCTTTGATTTTGAGACCGAGCACTGGAGAAGTCGTCACCTCGTCTTCGAAGTTGAGTTTTCTAATGGCTTTGGGTTTCTTGGAGGCGGGTTTGGGTTTGCGCTCTGCGCCGTCACCTGCGGGTCTTTTGGTTCCGACCCGGTTGCTCGGTGCAGGGAGGCTGCTGCTGCTGCTGCTGCTGGTGGAGGAGGTGGTGGTGCCGCTGCGGCTGCTGTTGCTGGTGCCGATTTTCAAGTCGACCGGAGCGTAAAGGAGATGGTCCAGGCCGGAGAGGGAGGCAGGTGTCGGGAATGACTCTGCAGAAATAGGCGAGCCTAGATTGAAACTTCGCTCGAAATATCCCCTGTCGTGCTCCTTGCTGATGGGCCGGGTGGGGCTGTAGAGGGCTTGGCACACCGCCTCCGGGTTGCCGAATTGCGCCGGCTTCTCCAGTCTTGGCACCGGTGCTTCAGCCGCTGTGAAATCCGGTGATGCTGCGGCGCGGTCCGGACTGGACGCCACGCTGGACATCGGCGGGGAGGGCTCCGCCTGACACGGCAAGGCAGCTGGGTGGGTGGGTGGCTCCTGGAGGTCATCTTCGTCTGACCGAGTCCTGTAGGAAACATGTGCGGATTTCTTGTTTCTTTTTACCAGGAATCCTTTGGGCATCTTGGCGAGGAACAGCAGAAAGGCACTTCTGGGAGGCGGGTGAAGTCTCGAGTATCCAGGTTTGTTAAAAATATGGCAACACTAGAAGCTTGTGGGACTTTATTTCCCCAGTATATCGATCCTTCTGTTGCTGAAATGTTTTCGTCTCCAAGGCATAGCTCCACTCTTTTTATGCCGGAATGATGCTATTGTTCTCGCCCCCCCTGTTGCAGCATCCCCGACCAATCGGATGAAACCTGGCTCCCAGTGGATTTGATTGTGGGAGGGCTCAGAGCCTGGGTTTGGTGGATTTCGTTGGAGGATGTGCAGATAGCTTAGCAGATGTACTGGCGGTTTATTACATTAATGTGTGCGCTCGGCCCCTCCCCGACAGAGGCACACGCCGGGACCCTCCTCTTTTTACGGTCTGATGGGCCCCTATACAACTGCACACGTGCCACGGCTTTGTGGCTCTCCTCTGGGGGGCCACGGAGCTGCCAAAAGGAAATGTCCGTCACTGCCACAATCATCACAATTTAGAATTAAGACGGGTATGAGACAAGCTTGGTTAAATACAAAGAAAAGACTCTGTTTCTTAACATTTCTGATGTGATGTTGTTGAAACAGCAAAATCATCTAAAAGACTCACTTATAAGAACAGATTCACCCAATTTCAGTTTTTTTTAACCTCCACTCGGTTTAGAGTTGTTCACAGTCCTCTACGCACCACCTTTACGCACAAGCTTTCCAACAAACCAAATAAGCCAGTTTTTATAGCCCTTTATTTTATTATGTCTTAAATAAACATAATAGAGAGTGTGTTTCTTTATTTTAGGGCACGTGTCTGTCTCGGTAGTTTAACTCGACATATAAATCAGACATCTCGCTGCATACATAAGTAATAAGAAGGCCCTCTGGTCTTTGTGCACAATAGCCACGTCTGCCCGTGCATGGATATCCCTTTTTTTTTTTTTTTTTTTTTTTTTTTTTCGTTTGAAAGGCAAATTGACCTCTTAACTGTGAAACGGGACTCACGGCCAATCTGGCCCACAGCTAGACGCGTGCTGGGCGGAATCAGTGCTCCAGACAAAGAAGGCCGCAGCCGAGGCTTGTGCTGCAAAATGCTGCACAGATATCCGCAGCTGAAATGAAGCAGGCATGGAAGTGTTGTTTCTACAAATATGAGCTGTTCATTGATTACATAAAGTTCAAGGTTTAACTTTGCACTCAATTTAATCCAATAGTTATACTTAAATAATTTCTGAAAACAAACTCATTTTAATTAAAACAGTCTAATTATACGGCCTACTGTCTGCCTAACAAAGACAACTTTTTATGGTCTATTTTCTTTTCCAGGTCCTCCATGGTTTCTGCACATACCTCATATATTGTGTATTTGTCTTTTTTTTTCTTCGTTATAATGGGTAAATGTAGGCTGCAGTGCGCCACTTGGCAGAGAGTGCATTCTTTTTCCTTTCAGTCGGCAGACCAGGGAGGAATTAATCTCCATCGTCGTACATTGTTCACCTCATTTGCATAAAGCTGCAGTATGACCAAGTCAAATAATTACACAATCGGAGCCGAGCCGCAGGCCTGCGCCTTCCTTTCAATAGGCCTCTGTGTCCCCCGTGCCTTCTCACCTGCCTCAAAGCACACCGTTATTTTGGTCAGAGAGAGGGTTAAATGACAGATTTGTTAAAACTAAAACAAAGATAGTTTAGAACTGTTCTAAAGATAGAGATTAAACTAAATGTTTCGACGTTTTAATTCAGTGACTAACTTGGAACTTTTATTTTGAAGTAGGCCTATTCACATAAAATTGTATTTTTTTCTTAACTTGAAAGTGTGTGCATCACCTACCTCGTTGCTACGTGTTTTAAATCTTTTGTTTTCGTGCTTCACCGACTCGCTTTAGTGATTTAGTAATTTAAGGTCCTCTAAAATACAAATGTTATCCAAACTTTTTGTTCTGTGTGTGTTTTGTTTGCCTCCTCCGCTCTGTAACTTGTTGTTCTTTCACTCTACGGCGTCTATTAGTCTTGGTTTGTTGGGACTACAAGCTTTGATGGCATTTTAACGAGTTCCTCTTTCCCCCGTGATAATTTCTGTGGGGCGCGTGGGCCGCTGCTCTTGACTACACCGACGCATGCGCGTGTTTGATCAGTGGCGCGTGCTGACGGGAAGCATAGGCGCCTAATTAGCATACAGCTGCTGCAGGCTCAGCTACACCCTCCTAAACGTTATCATGCTATAGGATTTTAAATGTTGCTCTGGCATATAGGCCCTGCTGTCAATCCTGCTGAAAAATAAATACACCAAGTAACATTTTAACAAACTTCAGTGTACTTGCAGTCAGACTAATCATCAATAAACTTACATTGTGTTAAAGATTAGATAAATTGATTGTTTGTTTGTTTATTAGGAATAATTATATTGTACTTGAAATTAAATTGAAGCAAGGCATAAGTTTAAGTGTAATTATATACTTTTATGTGCTAAAGTGGGACAATTTCAGGTATACAAATCCAACATACATGCTAGATTAATGAAATTAAAGTTTATGTTGTTTGAGCTACTTTTTCATAGTACACTGAAGGACTGAAGGACAGCTTTAAATGAATTTAGGCTTTTTGTAAGCATACTGAAACACACTTCTAATTGAAGCGAAATTAAAGTTTACACTTTAATAAAGCACTCTATAGGGTATTACAAAAGACTTGAAATAATTATTCTTTTCAAATCTAAACATGCCACTATAAGTATTTGCATTTTAGTATAGGTTTTAAAAGTACACCACTGTACCATTTACAATGCACATACAATAAAGTACACTTATTATACACACATACACTGAAATACCACTTTATTGAAGAATTAGTATATTTATTTTTAGTACACTGAAACTGGTCTATTTTGAAGTACACTTTTTAAAACATTTTTAAAAGATACACTTTAAATATACATTAAATTAAGCACTTTTGTATTTTTAAATTATATTTTTAAAACACTAAAGTACACTTTTTACCTGGGCTATGTTATGTACTTACTTACTTAACATTAGTTCCATTTTATAACTTATTTGTAAGGGACAAAGACAGAAAAATGTTGACTGCGTTGCATAGGCAGTGTCCAGTGTAGGGGAGACTGGGGATGGTGCAATGCAACAAACTTTTATGAAACATACTATTTTCATTGTATAAACTGCAACTGTTTTAGGAACTGATTTTTGTAACACTCTGCTGTGTGAAATATCATTACACAACTTAATTTTCCTCACAGTGACTTGTCTATGTTGAAAAAAATGAATATGCATTCATATTTGAGTGAATTGTTCTTTTACTTACTGCACAGCAACTTGTTTATGTTGGGGATGGTTGCAACACTGTGTTGCAACCATCCCTACCCTATCAGCCATGACAGAACATTGTGTGCTATCTAGACACACTGACCTAGACACATTTCAATCATAACACTTAGAAGTCAACAAAACAAGGGTTCAAACTAAGTAGGTTTTGATTAATTTATAGAAAATGTCAGGACACACAGGACAAAAATCCCACTCATGAAAAAAAAAAGACTTTTATACCTACAACCCAAGTTTGTTTGTTTGTTTTTTTGTGTTTGTGTTTTGTTTGTGTGTTTTGTCTTCCTGGTGGGGAGAAGGTCTAACTCAGTATATGCAGTATGAGTGTCGTCACTCTAGCATGTTTCTGACTTAACAAGAATGTTGTATCCGTCCCCTGTTGCAGCCGTTCCCAGTGTACCCTACTGCAGACATGTTTATAGCCAAAGTTAATTTCCAACCCTAATCCCTTCATGTGCATTGGTAGTTACTATATTATATAATATATTATAAGATAAACGTCGAACATATATGAATAAATTATGTTTTAAAATATTTTTATGTGGTGTAAAAGCATCTTTATTGTTGTAGGTCTTACTTTGTCCAGTTTTCTACTAGTAGCCACTTTAAAATGAGCCTAACTGTTCATGGCTTCACTGTATAGACAGAAGTTTGAGTTGAAGATTGATACATTTCAGAGAGTCTGGCTGCTGAGTCCTGTTCTTACTTCATTGCACCACCTACAGGATGAAGAATTAATGCTGGGAACAGACAACGTTTACCTCCAGTATCCAAAGCATTGTGCTCAAATCTCTTTGCAGGCATGTCACCTTGCTGTTTCTGTCAAACATTAACAGTGTTGCCGTGGCAGCCGTGAGGCAGTTTGATTGTTTTACAGAGATTAGATTACCCTTATTCTCACCGCACATGTACAGAAAGCTCCTGTACTTCCAACATGAATGATCGGCTCCATGTGCTCTACCAACCTGAGCCAATTTGAAAGTGCAATAGGACATGACTGTAATTGGTGCTCACTACATGGCCACCTTCAATGCATTGTCAATCAATTATTGTAATGGATTAGCTGAGGTCCTATTCTGGCTGGTTGTAATCTGATAGAGGGCTCTTTCAGCACCATGGAGAGAGCCAGCAAGGGACCCAGATTTAATCAGGCTGGCTGTGGACACAGCACAGCCTCGGCTTTAGCCTTTGTCCCTGACACTGAGAGCAGGCAGGCACCAACAAGAGAACAATGACACAGTAGAACAAAAGTGCCAGAGTTTAATGAAGTGATTGGTTTTTAAATATAGTTCTAAATGAGCGTGTCCAAAACATATTTAAATTACTTCTATAGAGAGAAAACAACTCAGTTCTCCTCTATTCGCCTATTGTCTTTAGCTGCTTCTGTTGTAGTTTAGTTTATTCATCTACTTCTTTGTTAATGTGTATTTTCTTATTGCTAAATTATTTATTTTTGGTTGATTTGATAGGGATAGATACAAAATAATATACTTTTTATAGCAGGTGCTAATTTGCAGGGTTTTTATGAAAATAAGGGATTAAAACAGTGAGATTAAACAAAGATAAACTGAGTACAACAAGATATCAGAAAGCTAATTAAAAGCTGCATACATCAAGACAAATTGACGCACTATGTTGAGGACATTATATTTTTTAAAAATTAAGCATGAGTACAGGTTTGTTGCTGAATTAACCAGGATTTGGTAGCTCTCTAAAAAGTGCTTGAGTTTGCAGCAGATTTCAAGTGATCAGGTATCGAGTTCCAGAACTTTGCTCCATTCACAGAAAAAAAACGTCTGAGTGAAGGATGCGCCTCAGACAGTGCCATGAGGCTGCTCAGGTGGATCTGCTGCAGCTCTGTAGTTTCTTGATGTATTCACAGAGAGGCTGCAAGTCCATTTAAGCATTTAAACACAATCTTTACATACTGAAAAACAATAAAGTTTGTCTGACTTATAATCTTGTATTGACTAGCAATCACAGTGTCTTATTTGCTTTTTATTCAAGATTTTTAAGGCCCAATCATAAATATAGTTTATAGATTTAGTTACTGATTGGTTGGCCTGTGGCCAGGTCAAACCATCGGACAGATTATGAATATGCAGATACTCACATATTTGTTTTGCTTTGTTTTTCTCCGCTGTAGGCGAACTGTAATATATCTGTTGTTAGTGTCTGCTGTTTTTAAGACACAACTCAGTGCTTGGCCTGAGAGGCAGAGCCTTTCCCCCTACAATTAGCCCTGCTGCCGTTTGTTGACCTGCCATGTCAGGACAAGGATTGTTATTAGTGAAGGTGTTCATTGCCCCCTGACAAAATTATACAATCAGGAGCCTCTGTGACACTTTCAGTGGAGGGAAGTAACTAAGTACATTTTCTCAAGGACTGTACTTAAGTACAGTTTTATGGTACTTGTACTTCACTTGAATAATGCCATGTTATACTACTTTATAGTTCCAGTCCACTACATTTCAGAGGGAAATTTGTACTTTTTAATTCACTACATTTATTTGACATCTTTGGTTACTAGTTACTTTTCAGATTCAGATTATTAATACAAAACATAACCAACTAATACATCATGATGGATTATAATAGTTTAAATTACCCAGCAGTGTATAAAGTAAATAGTTATCTCCACCTTTATTGGCTGCATCATTAAATTGATATACACATAAATATTGTATCGTAATTATTACCCAATAGTATGATATACTGTATATTGCTCTGAAATGGGCCATTCTGCTTCATGAGTACTTTTACTTTTGGTAAAAATATTTTGATCTGAATACTTGTAATTAAGTAAAACTTTGAGTGCAGGAATTCTAATTGTAAGAGAGTATTTCTATTTTGTTGTATTGCTACTCTGACTTAAGGAAACCACCACTGGAAGTTGTAATACATTGTTATGTTTCTGTTTCCAAAAATGGAACTTGAATTCAGATACAAGAGAGTCAACAGGTTTTCTGTTTTATCTTGTGATGAATGATTTTTATAATGATTGTGCACGTATAATCGTTTGACCAAAGTCAGCTGTGTGCCACCGTTTGGTTGTACACTGTTGATTATCAATGATTGGTTTCTCATAGAAGACCTGGCAAACCACCTGTAGGCAATCTGTGGGAGTCAACATGTCACTGTAAAAAAAAAAAAAAAACAGCAGTCAGCCTGCGCTTGTAAAGACCAACAATAGTAAAAGGTTTGCAGCAAGCTTCTAGAAAAAAAAAAGTCAGACTGTAGTATCCAGAAGATCAATGGGGAAATTGCCTGTTTGGCCATGAGAGCAACACAGAGGTCACTGTCTAGACTTTAAAGTGTACTTTAGAAGGATGCCCGCGAGACCAGGTTACTGTGAAAAGCCCTGTAAAGTGGTACGGCTCTGAGCTTAAGACTAATGGACCTCGGTGTTGACCGGGAATGTCCCTGATGTCATCTGTACTTTTGACAATGATGCTGATGACTCTGTAAGGACAAGGACAGATGTTTCTGGGCTTTTATGCCATTCTGAAAAGGTTCTGCATGTGAGGAGTATAAAGATATATATGTATGCATTTTACATTTATATATATTACGTATGTATGTATACATCTTATACATACATTTTCCTTCATAACTCACAGACTAATTGAAATACGCTAGTCATCTTTTGATATAAGAAGCATATATATATGCGCTATTAATAATACAATTTATATATTTTCACTAATAAGGACAAGGCTATAATTGTTGACAACAGTGTGGGTGATTGTAGTCTGGCTGTGCACAACTGGCCTAATTTTTCACATAATAATACTAAATTTAATCAAAGAAGACAGAGCCCCCACTATTCTGGTGGTAACTTGGTTTTTGATAATTTATTTATTATTTTTTTAAATTATCTTTTAACAGAAATGTACATCAGTACAGACAAATAATGTGCTTGCATAGGGTCTATGTGGCTCAGGGGAAATTGTAATTCAAGTGTTACAACTGCCACAATCTTGCAGCCATGATAAAATCCTGTATGCTAGCTAGCAACATCGATATTAGCATAGATTCTGAATGGTATTTTCAACCAAGAACCAGAAAATTTATGTTAGTTTAAATTTGTTTAGACAACAGAAGAAAAATACACTTCATCCAAAAAAAAAACAAATAGTTTTTTGTTGCTAAGGTGAAATGATCCTCCTGTTCCACAGGCACAGAGAGAATCCTGTTTAGTATGCCGTGCTAACACAAAGTCATTGCAGGAATGTAGTTGCAATGTAATTTTTGCGACATGATGTTGTAGCAACCTAGCAAGTGAAATTCTATAGCGTTGGTGCCAACACATTATTTTAAACGTCGCTATTTCAAATGTATGTTATCTCAATGTTTCCACCACCTTTTGGAGATGTTGTGACATTTTAGCAATGTTACAGCAACCTCTTTCACTACAGCATTTCAATAACATAGCAGTAATTGGACCATTGTAACTGTAAAGTTACAGTACCATTGTTACAACATCACAAATGATACGTAACAATCACAACGTTGCAGGGACATGCCGTGTTGGTTGGGTGTGCAAGTGTCATCACTCTAGCTTGTTGTCCCCAGTTACAGTTGCCCCCATGTCTCCCCTACTTTGTCATGCCATGCATCTTTGGAGTGGGATTATTTTATATCTGCTGTAAAATAAGTATGAAATACATTATCAACGATTGCAAAAGTTTGCTAATGACTTCCGTAGATGCTTTCATTGGTTATATTTGTAATGTTGTGTGGGTACAGACATATGAAGAAAGGCTTCAAAGGGACAACACCAGCTTTTCTTTTCCTTGTAAAGAGCCTCTTATTAAAAAGAGGTCTTCCTGCATATCAGGCCTATCAGTTGCTGGAGTCCCAGGGGCATGTTTAGCTCTAATTTACTCATCAAAAACATCAGAGTGTCTCTCAATAATCTCCGCAGTCCATTGGTTGTTTGGGGTGGAGTCCCCTGTCAGAAAGCATGCCCTGGAATGTTAAACACTAATTCACCTCTGAGCTGTGGAGGTGGATAAAGTGATTGTTCTATCTGGGAGCTGATTAAAACGTCTCTGGCCTGTTTCTCCCCTCTGCGTTCGACCTCTGACGTCCACCACATTCATTTCTGTATTCATGAGCGGATGAGAAAGCACAGGCAGAGCGGCTGCCGTATTACAGATAATAAGGCCAGCGGGCACCACATTCGCTGCCACAGGTTTCCCCCTGCCCCGGCTCATTCAATTACTTCACAAGAGTCCTCTGAGGCACAGCTGCACTATGGGGGTGAAGAGGAGTAAATTGAGGTACATTCATGTAGACACACACACCTCACAGATACAAAGAGGTGGAGGAGGCACACACACACTGTAGCAGGAGAAGCCAGCATATAAAGGATCTTACTGACAGACATTTGGCTTAGCAGTCAATACATTTCTCATGCAAGTAGACAACAAAAAAGGTCCACCCTCTGTTGCTCGCTGGCTGACTGAAGATTGTAATGATATTGATAATGACTCCATGTAAGAAAAATGAAATCAGGGCCATTGCTCATAGACTCTCTATATGAGGTCACCATTATCTTGATGAAAGCGTAGACAGCAGCTGTATCATCTTGGAGCATGAAGGATGGACTCTGGCAGACCTAATGGGCCATATCCTTTATCTATTGACATATGGAGCTACACATTAGTCGTCTTTCTCATAGCTTTAAACGATTAGTCAGCTTATCTCACTTATTCGTACATTAGACTCATGTGGAAAGCTCTGTTAGCTACAAACCCGCCCAGTTTCTTGAATTAATATTCACAGTGTTATATTTTAAAAAATCGCTCTGAATGTGGAATGTCCAGAGGAGAGTGGCTGCTGTCCATGGTACTGAACCTCTGCCCTTGACTTGCAATGGCAGCTGCCTCTTTGTGTCTCAGCGCTTCTATAAAACACACAGGGCCAGTGGGAAATAAAAGTTGGTGCCCTATCAGTGGCTTTAAGCGCCTCAGTGATGAGAGCCAACTAATGAACATTCACAGTTTTTCTATAATTCTTACTCTCAGATGAGTGGAAATGTTTAACATGATCTTTTTCATTTTTCACATTTACAATGTTACTAATGCTTCACTTTATTTTTGAAAATTAAAAAACAATACAGTACAGTACAGTAAATACATTTATTTCCTTTCTTTCCAAGAGTTAGGCAAGAAGAAAACCACAGCTGAGCTTGGCTTAGCTTAGCTTAGAAGGGTACAAAGATGGGAAACAGTGCCCGTCTCTGCTCAAAATTAAAAATATACCCCTACCAGCACCTCTAAAGTTCACAAACAAACACTTCATATCTCATTCTTTTAAAGGACCAGTGTGTAAGATTTAGTGTGATCTAGCAGTGAGCTTACAGACAGCAAGCACCTCTCCTCACCCTCCCCTTCCAAGCATGTGAGAACCTAATGTGACTGCGAAACTTTGGAAAAATGTGAAAGGCCCTATCTAAAGTTGTTTGGTTTGCACATTCCTGGTTACTGTAGAAACATGGCGGTGCCACATAGCAACCTCCATGGAAGAGGACTTATGCCCTCTGTAGATACAAATGGTTCATTCAAACATAACGAAAACACAACCCTTCTTATTTTCAGTTGATTATACACTAATGTAAGCATACATCTGACTGTTGTATTCCATCCCTGCCATAGTATATCAATAAATCCTTGTATATCTTACACACTTGACCTTTAAAAGCATATTTATCTATTTTAGGAAGTCAATTTATTTTATTTTATTGTAAAGAGTTAAATAAGAAGAAAATCACTACTACTTCCTGGGCTGTACAGCAGCTGCTTATCTTAGCTTAACACAAAGACTAGAAACAGTGCCTGGCTCTGTCCAAAGATGAAAATATACCCCTACCAGCATCTCCTAAGCTCACTAATCAATTAAGTGTAGCTACATACCAAATATAGCAGCCTAATTAGTGTGTTTTATTAGTTGGAAGATTTTGTTAACTTTCGGACAGAGCCAGGGTAGATATTTCCCACTGCTTCCAGTCTGTATGCTAAGCTAACTAATGCTAAGTTACTTCACCTTGTCAAGAAATAATCCAGCACATAGCCCCATGTAAAGCCACAACTTGTTTTTACACTTTGGTGTTTGAATGGATTAAACAAACTATATATCGGCTTAATTAATGAGTTTTACTAGAAGGAAGATTTTATTAACTTTTGGACAAAGCCACGCTGTTTCACACTTCTTACGACCTGTATGTTAAGGTAAGCTAAGTTTAAGTGACTTCACTTGGTCAAGAAATAGTCATCTGGCATATAACCCTGAGTAAAACCACAACTTGTTTAAATTACACTTTGATGTATGGTTTTATTCGCTTAATTAATGAGTTTTATGGTAGGGATATTTTGTTACCTTTAGATAGAGCCAGGCTAGCAGTTTCCCGCTTCTTTCAGTATTGTATGCTATGCTAAGCTAACCAGTCGCTGGCCCTAGCTACATATTTACCATAAAGACATGAAAGTGGTATAATTTTTGTCATCTCATTCTTGACAAGAGGGCAAATATATTTCCCAGAATGTTCAACTATTCATCAAATGTCAAGAGTGTATTTAAGAATTAACTTAGCTTGTGACTGACATGTGCTGTGTTTTTTTCAGTGCATATTTAGTCATTTCTTTTTCCTGATGTTGTGGATGTCTGCCAGAAAGAGTCTGAGAAATATGAAAAATTTGGGGCTCAAGTATGTAAGTATATCCTTAACATGTGTACATTAAGAGAAGAACCTTTTGTTGACCTTTTACTTTGGAATGCCACATTTACCAAACTAAGCATTCCCTGAATTTACACACTCTTCATTAGATGGCATAATTTGCATTCTCATATAATTGTGCTGCTTCCTTGATTATTAAATGATCACCCTAATTAGGGAGCATAATAGGGTTAATCAGACTCTGCTCATCACACTTATTATGATTCCTGCAAAAAATGAAGGAAAAAGATACAGTACTTGATTAATTATATCAGCCTTTTCATCAGCTGGGCTACCATTCCCCCCTCTGAAATTAATATCATGTCGTAAATGGAAGGAAGGAGCTGGCCGGACACAGACAGATGAAAGATTTCACTCAAATTAATTAAGCACTAATTATGCGGTGGGAGTTGGGAGCAGTTTGCATAATGAGCTCTATCAAAAGAGATCAGTCATGGAGAGGAGCTGTAGAGTTTCTATACGGCCTTCAGATGATACACAGACACCACTGCACGGCATGAAGAGGGCTACCAGAGAAGTGGGAAGAGGGTTAAAGCACTTCGAGGCTCGAGTCGTGAGGTTGAGGAGTGTTTTGTTTGGTTTGTCAACATGCCGTGAACCGGAAGCTTCCCTCACTTGGCATGTTTTGAGCCACGAATGTGGATTATTCCATTCTCTCTTAAAGATATTACATCTGTCCTGGGGCTGTGTCTTTTTCTTTTTTTTCCCCCTCTCTCAGCTTAAGCATCAGATAATGAATTCCCTGCTCTAGCAAGAGGCAATAAGAACAGAATGTCCCTTTAAATTCAAGCTAATCACAAACAACCTGCATGCACACTCCAGGGAGCTTTAAATACCCTAATCACCTCTCACTTCAATTCTTGTGGTGTTCAGTTATTGTTGATCAGGGACTATAGTGCGGCTATCTATTTAGACAATGGGAAAAGGGATTAAACGGGCAGAAACTCTCTATGTCTTAATCGCCTGTTTAATCACAGCCACTGTGTAGCGTATGGAGTTGAGTTACTTGAACTGATTTGTGCCACAGCAGCAGCAATCATGCATAGGCTAATCAGGGTGCACAGCCCGGCACTGCCCTTCAAGGTCTCCGAGTGGAATTACAAAGACTATGATTAGTTAATCAAATGAAGAACCCGATGTCCTTTCTTTATTTGTGTATACACCTTATCTAAATGGAAATTGTATAGCTGAGGCACTTCCAGAAGGACACATCTACATGTGAATGATCCTCCTCGAGCCCTTGGCAGTGAATACAGAATAAGATCTTTCACTCCCAATCATCGTGTTATGGCATCGTGGAGACTTTTACATGTCTGAATGATATTTGTTGTCAATGCTCATGTGAATGATGCAATCACTCCGTCTGTTGTGAAGTAAATCAGGAAGCACTAGATGGCAACTCCTCAAATACACACGATGATGTGAGGCAGAATGTCAAGATTGTATCGTTTTGGTAGTGGAGAAAAGGGGAAAGCAGACGAGAAGCGGTGGAGAAGTAAGGCAGCTTATTGATAGTACATAAATAATTACTATCAAAAGTGCAGAAGGCCAGAGTGCATGTATCAGAGTTTAAATGCCACAGATATAGATTTTCTCTGTCTCTAAGTGGCTCTGTATTGAACGTTTTTAGGGCTTATGTCTTGGTAGTCTACATATATGGCACCCCTAAATGTTTAATTACTTCACTAGCGTACATTGTTTGTCATAATTTCATTTCTTTTTAAGTGGTGTTTTCCAAATATATGTCAACTTGATAACCTTAACTAACATAACATACTAACATACATGTACCATTAATAAAATGAGGGGTGAACCAGACAGCATCCAGTTTAATCAGTTTACCAGTACGAGGAATATTAGTTAGCGATAACTTAAACACACAATATGTAACCTCTGCCGCTAGGGGTCCCTTTCATGTGTAAACAATACAAAAGACGTAGTTTGATGATGTTGTGAAATAGTGTGGGATCACAGGATTTGTTATCTTCACTTTTAAACAACCACCATAGCTGATGAAAATGTATCTGCTATGACTCAGACAGAAATCATGTTGAATGATAAGGTAATATTAAACGTTTGTCACGTGAATTTTAGTCTTGACTTGTTTCCTCACTCTCTGACATAGCCAAAATATCTCATGTTATAGCAACTCATGGCTAGCTAGCAAAGGCTAGTTATTATGTATTATTACATATTATGCTGTTATGCTTCGGGACCCAAACAGTTTATCTAAATTCACATTAAAAGGAGCTTGATGCTGGATATTGTAAAACAACAATAATGTTCTGAGTTTGTCACACCAGAGAAACGTGTTATTAACCATCCTGCCAGATATGAATGACAAAAATCACAGAGTATATAAAATTGGGTCTCAAAATCTGGAAAAAATTAGCAGTTTTCTTTGTTCTGAAACCGGGTGGGCCATGTCTGTCTCAGTGTCAAACACTACGACCTGAAAACAACCTCAAACATGGACACTCTGTCTAGCAGCTTTATTGGACATATCCAGACATGGTTGAGCCACCAGAAACTGGGGACAGAGACAGGATTTTTTTTTTTTTTTTAATACTGCGTGGGATTGCTGAAACTGAAGTAAACCAGAGTGACCTGCTGGGCTGATTTGGACTGAAAGAGTCACTTGAGGTACGTTCGTAACCAACCTTTGGAGAGTGTGAGGGAAGGGAGGGAGTGTCATTCGGGTATTGGTGTCTGGGGTTTATATAATGTTGGGGGACCACAGCTCTGTCACATGTTACACATCCACCAGAAAAATCCACAGAAATCGGGAAAAACAGTCTATACCGGACTATCTCCAGAATTCAGTACTGTGAAGGAATTTGCCTTCTTTACAATAAGGGTAAGGTGATATGGTGTCCCCTAGCTCTAGCCGACAGACTTTCTGCCTTGTCCTAAAAGAGGTTTTGGCAATGGGTGACAGACAATATGATTTAGTGTAAAGTGCCCGCTCAGGTCAGTGACCCCCTTGGCTCGACTATGGGCCTCTGGATGGACTAAGTAATACTATATCACCTTACCCTCAGTGTCAGGGAGGCAAATTCCTTCACAAATACTACATAGTTCTCAGTGTTTTGACATATTTTCAGTTACTATGTTCCAACATGCATAATGTGTTTAGTAGAAAAACCTCCTTTTTCCTTTACAGGGAATTATAAGGTTACCTAATAATGGACGTCTAGCTGACACATTGGGCATAATTTGATTTATGCATGTATTTCCTATTGAAATGCTAATGCAAAGGAACAGAGATGTTCAAGAGCTTGAAATATGTCCAAATAAAAAAAGAGTGCTGTCATCCTGGGTTAGCTGAAATTGCCTTGGCTAACACACTGCCTAGACACAGCTCTGTAGCTCTTCTTGTCTTTCCTGAAGCTCATGAACATAAAATGTTCTATTTTCTGTACAAAGTTGATATTGAACTTGCTGTGGCAAGAAATTTGATTTAGAGGATAGAGACATATGAACTTTGGATGAGTAGCAGAAAACCCCACATTGATATGCCTTAACATATTGAAAATGTGCACTGAATTACATTTAGATAGATCTAAATTTTATTATAAAGCCATTTTCTTTAGCATCAAAGCGAACCTTTCTCTCGCACACGTCCGTCTGTCAGACATGCTGTTAGACATTGTGACTGTTGTTCCTAAAGAGAAAAGAATTTCCCTCCATTTCATTGTGATAACTTCCTTCCAGGGGCGGCAGACTTGACCTGCTCACTCCTCCTAGAATCACCTCTATTATTTGTCAGTGACAGCAGCCCTTTGGAGGGGTGGGGGTCTCCCTGAAAGGTACAGGGTCGTGGATGTCCCAATCCATCTCTGTCTGCCAGGCGATTGATTGTGATTTAGTGCGTGGGGCCGGAGATGGTGGGGTTCCATTCTGATGAGCGATAGGTGGGAACCCTTTGACTCCCAGCACATGGCAAGCAGAGCCAGCGCTGTGATGAGGGGTCAGAGGCAGCTGGTGGGGGTAACTGGGGTGGATCTGGGGGTTGGATGGAGGCAATTGGGGGGGTTGTGTGGATCACAAGATAGAAGGTGTCAGATATTTAGGACAAAGCCACCCAACCAACCGCCTGAGTCTATCACTTCTCCCATCCATCACCCGTCCAGCTTTGTGGTTAGCATAACGGTTGCTAGCTAATCGTTTCATCATCAAAGATAATGGAGATGACAGTGACTAGCAAGGCTGCACTATATAGAGGGAGCTTAATGCCAGCTGGATGAAATAAGTAGCGACCCCTCACTAAAACCTGAACTATATCTCAAACGAAGCCTTGCATCAGAGGTTTACCTGCAGGAAGTACAAGCTACGTGATGTTTGTTTGAACATCAGTTGATGGTTACACATGAATGTACGATGGAGTTGGCTGGATGCTTTGAAATGATCAGCTTCCTTGGTTTTTAATTCTGAATGAAACGAGCGTGAATCTGAGGGGATTTTCCCCATATTGTGCTCTGAGAAACTCAGAGGAGATATCTGCCCTGATTAGGAGAATAAAAACTTTTCTTGTGTGAAGAAGATATGCTTGAAGTCCTGTCAGCTGCTCTGATTTCCCAGTTCTCCTCTAAACATCACAAGACTCCAGATATGCATAATAAACAATCAAATCTGACTGGAAATCAAAGAGAAACAGCTTACACTTAGAAAGTAATATAATCTTTAAATCTCAATACTCAGGAGCAAAGTTCAGAGAGAGCATTTTTCCCATTCTTGACTGAGTTTTGTCTCCCAGTTCAGTTCTGGTGTTAGACACACACAAGCTGTCCTTGGAAGGATGCTAAGCCCAGCCTCAGCCTCGCTTCACTGGGCCGCTCTGGCAGCTTAGCTCCATAATCAACCTGAGAGACCTCGTTAGGGCCAGATCTTCAAATTAGAAGACAGACGTCAGGTGGAATTGTTTGTTGTGTTATCCTGGATTTTTTTATATTTAATTTATAAGCCTAAAATAATTTGCAATGCCTGTCCCTAATTTAAAGAGACAGTTCACCCACAAATAGAAAATACATTTTTCTTTCTTTTACCTGTAGTGCTTTTTATCCATCTACATTGTTTCTGTGTGAGTTATCAGTTTTGGAGCTATCAGCTGTCTGCCTTCTCTCAAATATAATGGGACTAAATGGCTCTCGCCTTGTGGTGAAATACTCAAAAGCGATGTCTCTTTACAGAAATCGTGACGTGGTTCCTCAAGATAATCCACAGACCTTGTTGTGAGCAGTTTCATGCAGGAACTGCTTTCTTTCTGCAGTAGAATATAATGAAGAAACCTGAAACTGTTCAGGCCTGTGAGGAGTCTGCTTCTGAATTATTTGAACATATTTTTTTTTTGTCTCTTCGAGCACCACAAGCCGAGCATCATCTTCCATTATATTGGAGAGAAGGCAGACATCTCTACAGCTGATATCTCCAAAACTCAGCAACTCACACCAAAACTATCAACATGGATAAACAGAACTAGAGGTTAAGAGAAAAAAATGTGTGTTTTTGATTTAGGGGTGAGCTGTCTCTCTAAAACTCAATAACAGATACATAAGAGACGGTACAAAACACAAACTCAACAATAAATCTATACATTAGAAACACAATCTCAGAACCCAACAAGAAAATACAGAGAGAACAGTGCAAGACACAAACTATAACACACTAAAGCACCATGAAACAAGGAGCACCACATTATTCATGACTACATCCCTCTTCAAAAAGTGATTCAGGTTGAGTTTCAAGCTATAATATGTAACATTTCTACATTAAAATGTCTAAAAATGCTAGACAATATGTTATTTATTTTGTTGAGTTGTGGACTTATATTATCCCATGAGAAATAAGGTAACGGTGCGTTTCCTTGCTAGATG